>BPLQ01013615.1:241842-258237 GCA_021605075.1 Caerostris darwini | reverse complement strand
TGCATAAATAATTGAGTGTAACCCCAGTGAAAGGTTATGTGGGCAGTTCCATCTTCGAGTTTGATGACTGCCAAAAATAAAGGAGTTTTATTTACAGTCCACTGTGTCGAGTATTATTTCCATTAACTGAGTATGTGTCATTTTTGGAATTTGTTTCTTGAGTCCGAGCTATCGAACATTTGGTCCAGTCTCCCGGAGACGGATTAGTTCATAGGATTTCCACGAATCGTTGGCTGCATTCTACCATGAGTTCGGTAGGTGAAGTTTAATAATTCTAAAGTATTGGACATTTAGCTTGATTTAGTATATAGTAGAGTGTGTCTATTACTAAAGTATAATGTCTTTGATTGTGTTAATTGCCTTTATTTGTTGTGTTAATTTAGGTTAATTAAGGTTGAATTAGAGTGTTTAGTGTGACAGGTTTTGTTAAGTTCTACAGTGCATTGTATTAGTGAAACCATAGTTTGAGTTTTTGTGTTAATTGCCTTTGTTTGTTGTGTTAATTTAGGTTAATTAAGGTCGAATTAGAGTTTAGTTTGACAATTTGTTAAGTTCTGCAGTGCATTGTATTAGTGAAGCTTTAGTTTGACTTTATGTGTTAGTTGCCTTTGTTTGTTGTTAACTTAGGTTAATTAAGGTGTTGCATTAGAGTGTTGAGTGTGACAGGTTTTGTTAAGTTCTGTAGTGCATTGTTTAGTGAGTTTAAGTGAATAAACAATGTCTGTTACTTTAAATCTAAAGAAAGATGAGCTAAAAGAGGTAGCTGAAGAGGTGGGCTTAACCATTCCGGTCAATGCAACAAAAATAGCTTTGATCAAACTAATTGAATCCAGTGAAATATACAAAAACAGAATTGAAATAGTGCGCAATTTTGTAGATGATGTTTTGGAAGAAAAGAAACGAGTTTTGGAAGAAAAGGAACGAGAATGGGAAATAAAAATAGAGATAGAGAAAATTCATTTGGCCAAACTTGAAAAAGAGTTGGAACTTGCAAAATGGAAAAGGGATTCAGCTAAAACTTTCCAATTTAGCTATAATAAAGGAGTGAGTGATGACTCTTTGTCTTCCTCAACTAAAGATGAGTCATGGCCCAATAGTTTAGATTCTTCAACTTCTAATAAGAAAAATGTTATTCCATTATCAGTTGTGAAGCCAACATCAAACGTGTGTAATCTTACTTCCCGACCATTTTCCAATGTTTATAATTCAAGTTGTTTTGCGTCAAAGAGTTCTGCACAGCAAAACAGTGCAAAAACTGACAATGTTCCAGAAAAAGGTGTTTCTAACAAAGTCAGTACAAAAGAGAATTTGAACGAATCTAAGAAATCAAGTGATTCAAACAACAACACTTTTCTCCACCAAACTCGAACCCCTCATATTCCCTCAACATCATCATCTGTGTTAGAAGCAAGTAAAGAGAAACCTAAATCTATTGAGTATCGCAGTGTAGAACCTGTAGTTCCTTCTAGGCCTGCATTACCTGTAAAGCCTATGATTGCTAATCGACCACGTACTTCTGTGAAAGAAAATTAAATTGAGGAGAGAGAAATAGAAAATTCAAATCTTGTTCTTCAGAATACTATGTTTGGCTTTGTGGTGTCTGGGTGCAGCACCACAGGAAATGTAAATAGAGAGCATTGTGGACTATCCACAGATAGAGTTGATTTTCCAGTGAGAAAAATTTACCCAATAGAAGGGTTTGAGAAATTGGAATTAACAGGTGATAGTGAAAATTCTACATGCGAAAAAATAATTGAGGAAAAGGTACCAGTTGATACTCATGCAATTCAACACGGCGTTTACTGGCCTGAGAAATTACGAGTATTTGATTGTTCCTCAAAGACCTTGAATGGAGCTACTATCAACGGATCAGAGATAAGAGTGGACCCATCCCGATGTGGTGGGAGCTAAACGAGGAGACCGTGCTGATGGAGACATCCGTGGCAGTAAAGATGGTGGCTATTCCAGTGGAGATAAACGAGGAGACTGTGGAGGAGGAGAATACCGTGGAGTCAGAGGAGATGCTTTCCGTTATGGAGGAGATAGAGGAAGCAGATATGGTAAACCATCATATGGATGTGGCGGAGTCTATAGGAGTTCAAGCTACAGGAGCCGTTCAACTATGGGACCGTCGAAGAAACAGAGGTGGCTGGTAAGGGAATATGCCCTGAACCGCAAGTGCCATTGCCGAACCTCAACTGTTCGTGTGAGAGTATAACATCTGTTACAGTTGGTGTTTAATATGCTTCAATGGTCCTCAGTGTTTTAATTTTGAGAACTCATCAACTTCTTTTGTGAATGTGCCTTGAAGCTTAAAACATCTAAGTAGTTTATTGGAGTGATTCGAAATCAAGTGATCAATTGATTAAAAGACTTTCGTGCTCATCAGAGTTGCTACAATTCATCGATTGTCATCTGATTTCCAGTGATACCACATTAGGTGAGACTAGAGTTCCTGGCTGGAGAAAAAGCCTGATCAACCGATCCAGATCCTTGAAAGACAGGACGAGAACTTTTCTGAACTGAGTGATCCAGTGTTGGTGAGAACAAACTGTTTATGAAACAAGTGACTGAAATTTCATGAACTATTTATTGAGTTTAAGTAATAATTATAAAAAAGGTTAAGTATCTAAGTTACATATTTAGATTTATTAAAATTACTAAGTATTTGTCATTTAAACTAAATTATTCAATTGATAATTTATTTATATTGATAATTTATATATATTATTATTGCTTAGTTATTCATGCATGATAGAAATTAATATTGCTGAGATATTTCTGGTAAAATCTATTCAACAAGAAAAGTTTTCAAAAGTCTATTGAAAGATAAGAAACTTATGTCAAAGAGTAAATTAAAATCTTTCAATTCCCTTTTAGATTTAGATGGAATCTTAAGAGTAGGTGGACGTTTGAGTAATGCGGAATGTAGTTGTGATAAAATACACCGTATAATTTTGCCTAAAAAATCATGCATTTACTGAGATGTTAATTTCTAATTACCATATAAAATATTATCATGTAGGATTATCTGCTCTTTTGTGTCATGTACGTGAGAAATTCTGTCCTAAAGGTGGAAAATCTATTTGTAGAAAAATAGTGCATAAATGTGTTATTTGTTTAAAGTAAAACCTATAGTGTCAACACAACTAATGGGTAGTTTACCAAAAGATAGAGTTACCTTGAGTATCTATTTAGTGTTTCAGGAGTAGATATCTGTGGACCATTTTGGTTAAAATTGGTAAGCAAAGAAAGAGTATTGTGTGTAAAATGTATGCATGTTTATTTGCTTGTTTGTGTTTAATGCAGTGTATATTGAGAGTGTTTCTGATTTATCATCCGAATCCTTTATAGCTGCTTTAAAAAGATTTATTGCACGTAGAGACAAATGTGCTAAATTATACTCTGATAATGCAAAGAATTTTGTAGGTGCAAACAGAGAAATTCAAAAGTTTCATGAGTTAGTTATCAATCCTGAGTTTAAGTTATCTTCATATTTGTGTGAAAAAGGTTTGAATGGAAATTTATTCCCCTCGCCATCAAATCTCCAGCCATCAAATCACTTAAGTTTCTTTTTAGAAGAGTAGTTAAAGGTGCTAGTTTAAATTATGGAGTTTAACTGTGTATATACAAACTGAAGCAATTTTGAATTCTAGACCATTGAGTCCAACTTCTACTGATAGTGATAACTTCGAGGTTTAACTTCAGCCCAATTTTTGATCAATCGATCAATGAACGCTATTTTAGAGCCTAATTTAATTGATTTAAAAGATAATAATCTCAATAAGAGGCAAAGAGTAACTAAAATAGTTCAATTAGTGTGGAGAAAATGGCACCGTAGTTGTTTAAGTGAATTGCATCAAAGAAATAAATGGGTCTTTGAAAAAGTCAATGTAAACATTGGTGATTTGGTGCTATTGGTTGATGATAATTTAGTTAATTACAAATGGTCTCTAGGCAGAATAATTGATATTTATTATGGTGTTGATAATAAAATCAGAGTACTTAATATAAAAATCCAGAGTGGAATTTTTAAGAGAACAGTATCAAAATGTGTGTGTTTTGCCTATGCCGGAGTAATTTTCTTTAGAGTGCTTTTGTTTACATTCATGGTATTATATTTGTAATTTGTTTAAATTTAGTACAATGTATACATCTATATATTCATTTTTTCAATGATTTATTGTATGTTTAGAGTTGTCAATTTTGTATGTTAGAATGTATTGTATATTATTGAATGCTTAGAAAACATATCAATGGGTGGCGGTATGTTACGTCGAAACCCAGCTTCTCCCGCCTGGGGGAGGTCAACGCCCTATGCCCGGAAAACATCCTGTTTGTGGGGGTGTCTGGCAGGGGGTGAGGGCCAGGGAGAGAAAGAAGGAATGTAGGTAAAACGAGTTGAAACTTAGCGACCGAAGGAAAAGGTTGGTGTTAGCGGTCCATCCATGAGTTGCGATGGCTGCATAATTCATTGAGTTCAACCCCAGCGACCATCAAGAAAGGTTGTTTGTGGCAGTCCATCCATGAGCGCGATGACTGCATAAATAATTGAGTGTAACCCCAGTGAAAGGTTATGTGGGCAGTTCCATCTTCGAGTTTGATGACTGCCAAAAATAAAGGAGTTTTATTTACAGTCCACTGTGTCGAGTATTATTTCCATTAACTGAGTATGTGTCATTTTTGGAATTTGTTTCTTGAGTCCGAGCTATCGAACACATATATTATCGATACAATATGCTTTGCACACATTTTTGCAATCGGAGTCAACTCGTTTCTGAAAGCAGTGATTGCAACGGCCACTTGAGGATTCGAACCTCTGCCTTCCTGCATGTAATCACAGGGGCCATGAGTCAGACATCGTCAATGAGACACAGGAATTTTAAACCTGGGGTGTTAGGGCATCTGGAAGATTCACATTTTCTCCTCTCCACCTCAAGCCTTATGAAAAGACTAATGGCAGTTTATTTCTTTATTAAACGATTATGAAATTAATAAAACTGTTTTTTGGTAAAGAAATGTTTTCTCTTTTAATTGTAAGGTCTCTCATTAGATTTGAACCATAAAAATAACAGTGAGAAACTACCTAAAATAACTGCAATATTTAAAGGAGGAACATTTAGAAATAAAAAAAAAATAAAATAGTGAAGAGAATTAACGACTTAATTTGCAATATTGTTATCTATATATAATATTTATAAAATCAGTCTGAGAAAATTTTTTTTTTTAAATGATAATGATTGAGAGATTTTTAAAGACACTAAGATATATAGAATAAGAATAAATTCATAGAATTTCCAAGCTATATCAATAAAAAAAATTCCAAAAAATAAGAACAAAAACGAAATTTAGTTCGATGATTAAAATTAATAATATCGGAGATATTTATAAATCAATTTTTTTTATTGAAATGATGTATATATGGCTAGACTTGGAAAGAAAATTCAGTTTTTAATAGAAGAAACTAGATGAAAGCATCTTATGAAGACAATATACAAGAATTATTAACTTTAATTCAAAAAATAACTAAATTTAATACGATTTCATTTAATGTCGTACAGAAAACTCAGATATTGTATTTTGAATAGAAAAAAACAAGAAAAGAAAAGAAAACATGAATCTGTTTCAGCCATGGATCAGTGGAACAGGAAAGAATATATCATCGAATTTCCAAGCACTTTCACCATTAACAATTTAAACAATTACTAAATTTAATATGATTTCATGTAATGTCTTACAGAAAACTCAAATAATGTCTTTGAATTGAAAAAAAAACCCAAGAAAAACATGAATCTGTTTCAGTCATGGATCAATGGAACAGGAAAGAATATATCATCGAATTTCCAAGCACTTTCACCAAAAACAAAGGCATGCCAAGAAAAAGAAGAAGAGAGAAAAGGAAACAAGACAAAAAAGAAAAACACTGGACCACTCTAGTTCCGTCCGACTGTCCAGGATGTTTTCACGGCCGTCTCCATTTGTCCGGGGAGGCACCAGGGGTTGGGAGGAGGAATGCTCGGGAGTCAAGGGATGCGTTGGAACACGGTGTCTGTCGGATGCGGGGCCAAATTCCGGCGGCTCATCCAATCAGATTGGGCTAGAGGCAGTCTTCCCGATGTGACAGCTCGGGATTTAGGAACGTCGACTATTTCCTACCATTGGCTAAATTCGAGCCGATGGCAGGATTTGGAGTCACTCGCTTCGCCCCTCGTCCTTTCCCTTCGCGTCCTCCTCGGTAAGTGGACATTGTCCACGCATAAAAGAACCTGGACCGGAAAGGATAGGGGATTGTTTTATTTGGGTGGAATTGTTACCAGCAGGGTTGTTTTGTTTGGTGGGAATTGTTACCAGCACGATAATGCCAGAGTATTCGAATTGGCCCTGAGATGAAAGATAATAAAAGGTGAAGCTTTGAAACCTGGAGATCTCAATTTATAACTGGATTTTATTATTTAAAATTACAAGATTTGAACTTAAATCTGAATTTGATTATTTGAAACAAATTTTAGCATATACATCCGGCTATTTATATCGAAAACGAATTCGGTAAGTAATCCTTGTCCACTCGCAAAAGAGAACCTAGATTATGAAGGAAAGGAGATTGCTTATATCAAGGTTAAAGATTTGAACTTAAATCTGAACTTGATTATTTGAAACGAATGTTAGCGTATATATCCGGCTATTTATATCGAAAACAAATTCTGTTAGTAATCATTGTTCACTCGCAAAAAAATATATATAAAGGAAAGGAGATTGTTTATTTCTGTAGAACTGTAAAATAGAAAATTGTGACAGCCTTAGGTCACAATTAGAATGTCAACGTATTAGAACTGACCTCTAGATAAAGATACAAATGGCGAATTTTTGAAATTGGAATTTTGAATGGAATCTGAATTTCGTTACTTGAAATCTAGTTTCAAACATTTGAAGAGGAAAAGAGAATTTCTTAGGTGAGCTGAAACAGTTAAACACATGATATTGTCCTTGCCGTTTACAGATGAAATTATATAAAAATTAACCATGATTTTAATAAACCAAGTGGAAACTTAATCATGAGCACTTTCGGTTTGGGGGAAGAGAAGAGGATGTGGAAGAAAGAATTTTTTCCTTGCCACTCAGTCATGATATCTAACTGATTGAATTATTTTTAAAATTGCTTTAGGATTTACACATTTTCTACAACTTTCTTGCGATTCTTTTCCATATTTAGTCAATAGTCTTAGATTTGCGCTTATTTTGATGATTCGCTTTATTAGATAAAATAGTTTTTTGGCTTCAAATCTCTTGATTTAGTGTTTATTTTACGATACTTTTTATAAATTTTTATGATAGAAAATACACTTGAATAAGCTAAAATAATTGTATGATTAATTGTTTAGTAGTATAATTATTTTCCTAAGTGAAAATTAAAAATGAATTTGCTAATTTCGAACATTGTAGTATGTTAGTCTGATCTACTCATTGAGTCATTTTAATTATATAAATAAACACTGAATAAAAACAATTAAATATTCAAATAGACAGTTTTATTAAATAAAAAAAAGCTGTGCTTAAAAAATATTTCTTAATGCAATTGAACTAATTGTGTAATTTAGTAGTCGTTTAGTTTTCGAGTCTAAATACTGCGCGTAAACATTGGTGAGATTTATTTAAACTTAAAATTTTTTTTTTTTTTTTTTTTGAATTTATTATTTTTTTAATTTCCCCGTGGTAAAATTGAAGTGTAAGGAAAATATAAATATATAAGGCACTATAAATGCATCTAAAATAAAAAGCAACACTTTCATTATCTGATACAATTTAAATAATATTTTATTTTAAATGGAATGTTTTTGAGATTTATTAGCACAATGTTATTTTTGATTCTGAAAGCTAATTATTTTCGTGCATGTAGAAGGGCTTATAAGGTGTTAAATATTATTTAAGATCAGAGCAGCTCATGCTATATAAATAATTGGATGTAAAAATGTAAAAACAAAATTGAAAGAATATTCCTTTTCTTTTCTTTTTTTAGAACACATAGAATTCTCATTTTATAGCTTAAAAGCCATAAGATAACAATTATAAAAATAAAATATCAGTTTTAATAGCATTAAGTATCTTCAAATATAATAGCTAACAAAAAATTTTAATGTTTTTTTATAACTTATTAGGATTAAAAACAATTTTTAATTATTGAATTTTCAGATTTCAGTTTGATTTGAAAATTTTATTTGTATAGCTAATGCAAAAGAATAAAATAAAAATGTTTTTTAACATAAATAGCATCCGTCGGTGGATGGTTTGTGGTAAACGTTCAGTGATACACATGATCCCCAGAGGTTTAACAACAACAAAATTTTAGAGTACCTGCATTTTGTGTATAATTAAAAATAGCGATGCTTTACATTTTTTATTTTTATTTATTTAATTTTTTTTCGAAATTATGAAATTTTCAACCAAATAAAATTATAAATTTGATTATATGTTAAGGATCTGCAATTTTTATATTTACATGTGCCTCTTTTAAATTAGATTCTTCAAACGTCCACTACTATTACTTGCACTGAAAAAACAAATTCTATTTGATCTTATAGATAAATTAGTAGGTTGTATTCATAATATAAAGAAAAGCTAAAAAAATAAATTGGAAATAGTAATTTTTTTTTTCACATGCCATTCATATTGAAGACTGAACTATAGAACTGCCACATTACGAAAATCAGATTTCCTATATCTACAAGTCGACTTTCAAAAATTACGCATTAAGAAATTGATTAAAATTTAATGTATTATGCAGACCATCGATCTGGAGAATAGAAATCTGATAAGTTAGCAGTCTTAGAGTTAAATTTTTATTCTTATAGTACAGCATAACTTTATAGTATAGTTTTAAAACATTTCATTACAAGTGACGACTTGAAATGTTACCTGAAGTTATTCGCGATTAGATATATAGCAGAGGTCACTACGAAAGCCTTACTACATTACACCTATAAGAATGGATCACAAATGATGCAACCTGATCCTGCTTTGCCTTTGCGTCATATAAGGCAATGCATATCTTTCTTTATTAAATCCAACTGTTTCAACATGTATAGAGAGAAGGCTTCTGAGAAAAAGCAGAATTTCCTATTGAATAAGTCAACAAGAATTCCCACTTCCTCCCTTAGAGCGTTCGGCGGGGCCTGCTTTAGACTTATCACTAGCCATGACTACTTACAGACCTGTATAGGATTGGCTGCTACAGATATCTTCCCACTTTGTGACTATGGCGTGTCTATTACTGGAGAGTACCTCATCATATGTCCTATTGTTTGTGCTACTACCAATGCCTTTAGTGATTGTTTTTGTCGCTCCTTACTGCATTGAGCTACTCGTCGATTTATGGCCAAGAGGTCGGAGATGGGCATAGGATAAAAAAAAAAAAGAAGCCACATTACATATACTTATTGTCTCATCTCCCACACACATGTGAAATTGAAAAACTGGCAGTAGCAACTGGAAGGTTCACACATTATTCGAACTCAGTGGAAAGATTTTTTAATAGTCATTCCCAGCACAGACACTAGAACCTGCTAGACTAGCTTGTCGAGTTAAAAACCAAGTCCTTCAATCCAGAAGACTAACATAGGTTCAAGAATATTAATGTATCTGTTGCAAATGGATCAATCGATTCTTGCTGTCTTCTTCCCTAAGCAACAATTCGATTCCTGAGCTCCAAAATCACATTGCAAGAGATAAAGGGACGAATACCGGATCTTCTCTTTTGCCCTTGCACTCCATCAACAGAAACTCCAAACATTTCATCCCAAATTTCTTGCGGTTGAACGAAACGCGAGAGGCGAATGCCATTAGATACAGAAGAACCTGCAAAAGCAATCGCTTCATTTTGAAGTCCGACGCATAAGGTGCTGAATTCAGATACGACACGTGAATTTCAAACCCCCCCCCCCCTCTCATTTAGAAGTGAAAAGTGGGGGAGGGCAGGGATTTGTCGTAGTGCGATAACTTCTCCCCCTCATCCCCTTTTCCATATTTTCCCGCCGTTCTGCTGGCAAAGAAGGAAATGGAAATTCAGCGACGCGAACGGTAAAAGGATTTCTTCCATTTTCATTCCATTTCGTTCCTTTTCGCGTGTCTGGGCTGGGAGTAAAAAGAAGATAAACCTTCGGATGTGTTGTTTTAGGCAAAAGGGAAAATTTCGCTTCGAGTGACTAGTCTTAATTTAGAAGTGGAGGAAAGGATGGGGGGGGTTTTGTATAGTTTGGAACTTTAAGTGTGCGTTCTGATGTCTTTTGGTTGATGTAAGTGAGTAGCAATTTAAGTGCAGTGACTGAATGCGTCTTTTATTTTACTTTGCCTGCCTGAGACAAGACTATAGTTTTCAAGTTGGAATCTGTTTTGATCCAGGCTGGCTGGCATTAGTCGGTGCAATAAATGAAACATTTCAGACCCTCCATGACTGGATATACCCCTCAAATTAGGGTATCAGATGTTGAAGGCTGAATTCCAGAAATGCTGCTATTTATATTCGATATATATTCTGCTTGGACTATGGTCTATGCTGGTGTTTAACGTGATTTTCCTTTATTTTGCCACTTTTCCGTTCTTACCATTAAAGTCTTTTGTTCCTCCAGCTCTCACCCAAGGTGTGTAGATCAAAAGAAAGGTTGACTTCCTAAAGATTTTTTTAAAATTGGGTACAAGAGATTTTACAGTAGTAAATATCACCGTCTTTTTATAACCCTCACTATTCCCAATAGTTCTGTAGTAATAATTATCTCTGTATTTATAAAATTAAACCATTTATAATGAAATAAGCGTTATAATAAAATAATAGAAAAAGTTCTTGAGACAACATCAATGAGCGGGAATAGCTTTTTTTAATATATATTTTGTTAACATACAAATTAAAGGAATTAGATTGGTGCATTTTAAAAATGTTCTTATTTTAATAAATAAATATCTCAATTTTTTTTCTTGACAAATCCATGAAGGCGAAAATTTTTTTTCTGAATACAGTGGTACTGTAATCCTTTCCATATCCTCAGACTTGCAATTAACAGGATGAGGACTGTTATGTTTTATGTTTTAAACTGTAGGTCCCGGTCTGTTTAGCCCTCGTGTGCACAAAATGACCGTAGAGAGATAAATCAAACCCAATTAAAACTGACTTCTATTTTTTTGACAGTTTGTTTTGTTTTGTTGTACCTGACAAAATAGATAAAAATAAATAAATAAAACCATAACATAAAACATAAAATAAAACATAACACTTTTTATAAAATGTTTGCAATTAAACTATTGTATTTTTACATTATCTTGATGTCCTGTATAATTTAAAATTTGATAATTACATTTACTCTTTAAAACCAATTTAAAAAAAAAAAAAAAAGACTTTTACGGAAAATAATTATTCAAAAAGGTTTTAATAAGTAATATATGCTTTTTATTTTAACAATTAAATTGTATGACACTTAAATGGGAATCATGCATGATAAATATTTGTTCCAACTAATTTTGAAGGCCTTGAAGGTCGACTGAGAGCAACAACTTGTATTCAGAGTAGCCCCAAAGTATTTTCCAAGTAGTACTCGAAAGGTTTGAAAACTGAGGTCGAGTTAGACAATTTATATGTTTATATACTCCATGTCTTAATCCTAAAGATATCTGTTTGTAAATATGGATCGGTGATCATGTGCATTAGAAAGAAAACTTACTCATAGCACCATCATACAGGTTTATGTATGAATCTATGCCCTGGTATATGAATATATGTCATGTTATTTTTCATTTTCATGTCCGAATTCTCCCATAGAACCCATGAATATCAGTGTGATTCTTTGGAAATATTTTATCCCAAAACATTATATTAAATATTATATCCCAAAACATAAACCATCCCAACATGAAATCTTAAAATGAATTAAATATTGATATGTTCTCATTGTATTTATTTTTTAAATTCTATCTGATTGGCAAAATATTTTAAAAACAATGAAATTCATGATGAAATTTTTTATTTGAATGCCGAATTACATTTCCTCTTTTTTTATCTTTTAAATTATTTCTTGTTTCATGTTTTAACCTTAACTTCAGACTTGCTGAATAAGTAAAAAAAAAAATACTCTTCAAAAATTTCCACAATTGTTATGTTGTAATAATTTGTATTGTCGATGAATTGTACCTTTTAACTGACTTTTCTGTTAACTAATAATTAACAGAAAAGGAATTATTATTAACATTAACTCTTAATAATAATTATATAATTAGTAATATTTTTAATACTTAATTAGTATTATTTTTAATACATTTTTTTTTCCTTTCAAATGTTGAAAAAAGAAGTTATTTGTTACTGCTGTTCTAAATCATCATTAGAATCAAAAAGAGACTTCTATTAGAATGTCAAATATTTTTTTTTTTTTTTTTTTTGTAAAAATATGATAATATTTAGATAAAATAATTATACTTTAATTTTTAACATTAAAATTTAAAAACATAATATTTCAATACCATTAATGTATTCTCATTAATTCTGAAATCGTTAATTAAGATATGTAAGTGCAATTTCGTAAATACGTTTATTACTATTTCTCTATTTCGACGATTTGTGTAGGTGCGAAGCAGCACTCTCTCTCTCTCTCTATATATATAAACATATATATATGTCGGTATGTATGTATATCATAAGACATAAATAAATTTCTAAATATTAATAAGACATATTAATATTTAGAAAAAACATGAACATAATTATTAAATTAACTTTATTATTAAATACCATAGCACCACTGATTTTATTTATAGCCCTATTTGGTATTTTGACTGATTTTTTTAATTATTTATGCAATAATTCATATTTAAAAGAGATTATTTTAATATAGGAAATTATTCCATTATGTATAGAGTAATAAACTATCACTTTTCCTATAACTAAAATTATTCTCACCCCCCCCCCCCATGTCATGCATAAGAATAAATATTTAACAAATAATATAAATAAAGTATGAATTTAATTAATCTTATCCATCGAGAATTTTTTAAATTATGAATGTGATTCGATTAAACAATTTCCTTTTACTTCTATCTGTTGTTACTCTCGAGTTTTTTATAATTTCAACTAAGAATGTCATTTTATACATTAATTATATTTCTGTTCACGAAATAAATGAATAAATAAAAATTTTTGGGCTCAATAATTCGAATCGAGAAAATAGAACATCTTTCAAACCTGCAGTCAATAATTTATTTCGAATAAAATAGCATTAGAACGTCAACTGGCAACAAAATGAAATGGAGAAAGTGCTATTTTAATTCAGTTTTTTTCACTTCACTTCTATTCAATGTTTATCGTTTCAAACGAGAATTTATTTTTCAAAAATGTTCTTTCACAATCAAGTCCGTTTTTCACAAAAGCAATTGACACCTTTCTCTGGAAGCTGAGCTCGTTTTTATTATTATTTATTTATTTATTTCTGAGTTTTCGTAAAACGTCGTTCGGAAGATTGCTTATTTCGTATGCAAATTGTTCGAGGCAATGCATCTTCTTAAATTGAATTTATTGTGAAGAGAAGAATATGAAAGGAGAAAAAAAAAATCTTTCATTTTTGAATCTTCTTTCCTTTATTGCCTTATTGTTTTACGAATTTTTAGAGAATGAGATTAATACATTTTGATATAAGTTGTTTCATAAATGATTTTTGAAATTATAATTAGCAATCTAAAGGTATACTTTGGTATAAATGATTTCTTCCGTACTGAATTAAATTTTTAATTCGTATCGACAGTTAGTGATATTTTAAGAACTGCAGTCAGTTTTATTCAAAATTCAATTGCTTTTTAATGTTATTTTCTTGTTGCTTAATTTCTTGGAATTCACCCAAAAGTTATTAAGATATAATCACTAAATTAATTATTTTATGTTTATTCAAGCAAGTAGCAATAGTGATGATAGCGTTTTCTTGTAAAAATTAAAAATACATAGCGCTATATTTTAATTTATTTAATGAAATGGTTTAAATATTGTTCATACTGATGCAATTTCAACAAGGAAAATATTACGTTGATTAATTTAATATTTATTGAATACATTATTCAAATTATCAAAAAAAAATAATTTTGATTATTTTTTACACAACAGGAAAATGTTCAGTTTATGTATTTCAAGAACAGTCCTATGATAAGCAGAGGCAAAAGTATTTTTCATGAACTTCCAGGGGTGTCATACCGTGTCATAAATTTTAGGGGTAATTGGCCTGAATTACCATTTCAAGACAGAAAAACTAGCTAAAATTTCAAACGGTAGCCTATCTGTGGATAAATGGCACACATAAACATGAATTTTTTGTTGGAAAAAGCTGGTAAAATGAATAATGTATTTATTTAATAATTAGTAGGTTGATTTTCATATAATATTTTGCTTAATGAAATTGCATCAGCATGAATTTATTCCGCATACTGCATCCATATACTGGTGTATGTTTATGTTGTATATATAACCATATACGTTTCTGAAAGTAATGGCTTCATCTAAATCGACTTTGTCAGAAAATTTGAATCTAACATTTGATTCCTGTTACATGCGTTACTGCTGCCAACGAGTCGACTTTTGTATTTTCTTCCTTTATGCTCCATTTAAGTATACAATGAAGGGTTCACCAACTGGTGATGCAAACATTATCTTCCAGGAAGGATTTTAGAAGTAAATGCGACTATTTGTCAAATGAGAGAAAAGTTGGAAAATTCCTACAGGCAGCCAAACAATACTAGACAATTATATACTCTGTCTAAATTACCAATAAGTCTACTTGTTTCTGAATTCATTGGATGTAATGAACGCTGTCAGAGTATTCGAATCTGAACTCGGGCTTCCCACTTAGGACTCGTGTGCTACCTATGCACATTGTCCCTGGGCTACGAGTCAAACTCTGAGGATATTTGAATTCGGTTTTTTTCTCTGAAATTATTTTCTTGTCAAAAGTAATTTATTCAAAAAAATATACTGTTATTTTGTATTTATTTTTCCTTATATTCAATACTATTATTAAATGTACAACAGGGATTTTTTTCAAAAAACCAATTAATAATAAAATTAGAAAATTTTATTAATCAGACTTTGATATTCATCAATATTAGAATTCTTTTAAATTTTCTTTGACTGATTGCCCCCCCCCCCCCCAAAAAAAATCACATTATTTTCGCATTTTTGGGGGGAAAAAAATCTTATTAATGAATTAATTTATTATTTTTTGTAGGTTATAAAATTACTATAATCAGTTATAAACTTAAAATAATAAGTATAAATCCATCCGGTTTCAGTCATATATCCAGCCTCTCGTTGCTACCAATAGCGTAATCATTTGTAGTTAAATTCTTTGCCACTTTCTAATTACACTGTAGGATTCCTTAATCGAAACGAAAGCTATTCTTTATCACGCTTCTTCAATATTTTTCTCAGGGATCACTCGAATATTATTAACTTAAACAAATTAAACATTAATTATTAAACTCTTCTTTTTTGCTTGAGTATTTTTTTTTGCTCGAGTAGTTTATGAAAACAAAAATTAAAAAGAGGACAACATGTATGCTCTAAGTAGTATTGAACTCATTAAATTTAAAACAAAACTCGTTATTTTCCTTTAAAATCCCCTTTTACCTACAATTTTAGGTATGGTTTCACATCCAGCAATAAACTGAATAATAAACTATTACTTGAAAACCAATATTCACAGAAACTCAATCAAACAAATGCATCAACAAGCAAAGTCTCCAACAATTAAATTCACCTGATCCATATTTTCCAATAGGTGTATGCATATTGTGAAGACAGCAAAATGGCCTCCTTTTTTAGAAGGACGCATCGCTCTCATCGATTAATGGACATTCGGGGCCCCCTTATCGATTGACGAGTCGAAGACATCGAGGATGGAAGTCTTGCGGAAAACAGCCTTCTTGTCCGGGTGGCTGCGATGCATTAAAATGTCAAAGGAATCGGCGTCCGTCAGCCAATTGTTGTTGGGGGTCGGCGGAGCGTCGACCTCTGGCCTTCCCCCGGGACCGGAGGTTCCGGCCATCCGGAAGATTCGTTTAATGGGTCGGTGGAGGCTGTCCTGCTCAATGATAACACTTCCTTGCCACCCTCCCTGTGTATGAACGATTCCTATTAGTATAGCATTTCTGTGTTACTATATGGAATCTTTCATTATTACAACTGATGCACAGGGTATTTCAAAGGTGATGAAAATCTTTAGGTAATGAAAGTCTTACTTATCTTCTGAAGCTTTTTTTAAGTCTGACATTTTGCAATGAAAAATGTTTGCTGATTATACTATAAGTCAGTGTGTTGTTCTGATGTTCTGATTATACTATAAGTCAATCTGATTATACTATAAGTCAATCTGATTATACTATAAG
>BPLQ01013615.1:208399-231931 GCA_021605075.1 Caerostris darwini | reverse complement strand
TTATTATTATTCCAACCTCAATTTGTGTCAAACAATCAATAAAAATTTGGTTGGTGTTCTGAAATGCATTTGTTTTAGAGTTAGATATTTGTATTGCTCCATGTTGAGAAAAGGTTCTAGTAGGCAAACACGAATTAGTGCTATCTGGCACTATAGAATTTGGTACCCTGAGTTGCTAAAATGTAAGTCATGTTGCTTTTATTATTATTCCAACCTCAATTTGTATCAAACAATCAATAAAAATTCGATTGATGTTCTGAAATGCTTTTGTATTGCTCCAAGAGTTAAATATTTGTAGTGCTCCATGTTCGAAAAAAAGTTCTAATAGGCAGAAACGAGTTAGTGTTAACTGGCACTATCGAATTTGGCAGAAAAGAAGAAGTAAGCTCACACTGAATTGTACCGAATAGATTCTCTGATGAAATTTCGTAATATGTTAGACAGAAAAATCTGTCGTATCCAATTTGATTTTCCATTATCTTATTAAAGTTATAACAATTTTATTTTGAACTATAAGCCATTTAACAAGTAAAAAAAGTATTATAGTTAATATATAACAACTTTTATTAAGTTATTCTTGCTTATTCCTGACATATAAGGCAGAATAATAATATTTTTGGAATATTGTGAAAAAACGTAACTTCGGAATTATTTACAATAATCTGATTTGTCTTATACTGCAAAAGTTGACAATCTGATTTAACCATCATATATTAAAGACAATTAAATTATTAAAGAATCAAAAATGTTATTTGTCTTTTTTTCCCTAAGGGTCCTTAGTCCATGTACTATGGATAGTCACTAAAAAAATAATTTTTTCAAAAATCAAGATAGTCCTTCTATACACCATTAATAATATAGCAAATCCACCTTCTATATGTCATGAATAATCTTTTATGTACCATGATAACATATCATGAATAGCCTTTAAAAGGTGAAAATGGAGTAAGCTTGCTTTCTATATGAAAGAAGTAATTGTTCCATATTTACATTTCATAAGGGGTAAAACCTAATAGGCTCAAACCAGCCAGAGCAAAAGTCGATGGAAAATACGCATACACAAGATATCACCATCTCCATGGAGTCTTCTCGTTTCTAAAAGCATTGTTAGTAACGCATGCAGCAATGTATTATGAAATTCGCACCATTCTAGAACAACGTTCAGATCTGGGAATGAAGGAACCACAATCTGTTCCCAGTCGTTGTAGTTAACCTCGAAAAAAGAATTCCAAAAGTTCCATTCTATGGGCAGGGGATCGGTTGTCATGTGGTGAAACTTAAATTTTAAGACCCTAGTTAAATCAATTTTTCACTTATGCTGAAACATGAAAGACTAGGGAACCATCTTTGCAAGTTGCATCAAGACCCAAACAACAGTGCTTTTCGAACAGACCTTCCACTCTCTGGTCAGGATGCAGTATTACAGCTAATCCGCACGTGCCTTATTAGACGGGCTATTTCATTATTTTCAGCTAGAAGTAATCGTCGTAATCTTTTCTGTCTTATTGTTGCCTTTGGGACAAAGGAATCAAAATTATTCAGAAACAGTTTGGTTTTAAAAATATGTTTACTGTTCGACGTTTTAGAATGATTCCGTTGTTGAATTTTAACTTTGTTCTCAATGAGCTTTAGTTAGGTGAAATAATTTGTATTTAATAAAAATATTTTTGGTTGGTTGTTGTTGTTTTGTTTTGTACATAAATTGGTAGTGATATTTAAAAGTGATTTTCATCTTCTGTAATAAGTTTTAGTAAACAATTGAATTGTAAATGAGCTGATTAACCTCTTAATCTTGTATTAATTTAATATCAAGTTCTTTATTGGTTAATTAAAAAACATTTTCTAATTCAAATTTTTCTTATGAGGTACTGCTGTTGTCTTCAGCAACCACTCTTTTTATTATATATTTCGAATTTCGATATCTTTTGAAAACTCCGTGAAAAAATGGTAAAAAATTCGAATAACTGTATATAACACAAAGTTCAAAGTTCTACACGTCGATACATTTGGTTCAATAACATATATTACTCATAGTCTTAAGTTTTTGTGTTAGCAAACTATATTCAGCTAATACAATAATTCTCTAGAATTGTATTATTTTAGTACACTCAAAGAAAAATAATAATGTACTACAAATAAAAAATGTGTTTTTATATTCTGTTAATGAAAACACATTTTTATTTATTATACATCTATTATGTACAGAAAATACTAAATATCCATAATAGAATTTACAGCAACTTAACAATGATTAATTTCACATAACAAATTCGAATACAGTGAATAAGTCATAAAAACGTAATTATATTTTCACTCAAAACTTCTAAGCAAATTTAACTGTAACCGTGCAATTAATGGCATTACTTAAAAATTTAATATGTTCAAATACAAGAAATACTAATAAAGTTATACACACTATATGTTGTCTGAAATCATTTCGTAATGTATTAAATTAAATAAAATAACAAAGCTAAAAGCGCGTCCACTAAAATAAACTAATTTAGTTGTAGGTATTTGAAACAGCTTTATGAATCAATGCAAAATTTTCCTTTCGCAACACTAAATTTATTCCATTTTAATGAATATTATTGCTAGTGAATTCATATTATTATCACTGGAAAAGTAAAGGTAATTGGAAAATAGTCCTATTTCATTTGGGAGCAAAAATTAGATCTTCATCTAATATTAATAAACACCGCAAATGGAGAAAATTTTATTTCTGAGTAATCTCTTGAGGATTTAAGTTCGAATGATGAAGCAATGAAATAAAAGTTAATATAGAGAAATAAAACTCAGACATGAGGATTAACTAAACTTATATAATAAGAGCGGTTATTTTGTCGGAAGAATTTAATAATTGTCCCTTTATGAAAGTTACACAAGGCATGAAAAGATCAAGAATTTAATATGGGCGATATTTATGCAAATCTAAAACAGTGCAATATTCATGCAATTCAAACAATATAATAGAATATAAATTCAAATAAAAAAACTCCGACTTCTAAATGCAGAAAATTACCCAGAATAAAAATAAAGCTTTTAAATTATTAGTTTTTCTTAGAAGATAATTATTTATTGTTATTTCTAAGGAGTGATACTTTTATAAAAAGCAATTAATTAGATGAAATTTGTATAATAAACCTTTTCTTATGTATTAAATTTTATTAGTTAGATGTTAGGTTTTTGTTAATTTGTATATTAAATAATTAAGTTGTGTGCTATTTAAAACTAAATGAA
Organism: Caerostris darwini; assembly: GCA_021605075.1. Lineage (NCBI taxonomy): Eukaryota > Metazoa > Arthropoda > Arachnida > Araneae > Araneidae > Caerostris > Caerostris darwini. The sequence continues at coordinate 228,694 of BPLQ01013615.1, read as the reverse complement.
AAAAATAAAGAATTCATTTATTAAGAAATATAATTTGACTGCAATTTTTTCTTATCTTCTTGTGTATCTATTGAATTAAAATTTTCGTTTTAAAAACTTGATTTGAATTAAATTACTTCGAAGTAAATTTTTTGTACTAAATTTAAATTAAAATGAATAAATTTTTTTTGCAAATTAAAAAAGTAAAGAAATGAAAGAATATTTCATGAATTAATTAATCAGTTAGTAAAACAGTTAAGAAACTAGCATATTCTTAAATGTATTTAGATATTATAATATTTTTAAAAAATCAAATGAACAGGACAAAAATTGCCAGGAAAATAAATTCGTCAAAAATATCATTTTCTTTCTAAATGAAAAAAAAAGAAAAAGAAAAAAAAAAAAAAAAAAAAACCAATGATTATTAATGTCTGCTTAAATGATTTAATATGTTCTACAGATTTTTTTTAAATAAAATTTAAAACATATATTTTATTGCAAGTGGCAATGTTTAAAAACGGATTCATTGTTGTAGAATTGTTCACCTGCTAACGAATTATTTTAATGACTTAAAACTATCGACTGGTGACTTAACTGCAATTGCTGCTTTCAAGAACAAATACTTCGAATACGATTGTGACAACGTATGCAATCGTAACAGTCACAGGGAGGCAGTCTGACTGAAGTGCCACGAATTTACTCTCATGCCACAAGTAAATCAGAACATTTGTCCCTGTGACTCTTCCCAGAAGGAAATAACCCTCCTCTTATGCCTATTTACCCGTCGCAGCACTTAGTAATGTTAAGTTGGATACGAAGTTAATGTTGAGTGGCTTGGTTTGTCACTCTACTGTCATTTTTTGCAAACTCTGGGATAATTAGACATGCATTCCGAACCACTAACAACATCCATGCCACTACTATGATTCGAACCTGAAGCCTGTGATATCAAAGGCAAGAGCTATAGCCAATTGGCCATCTAATGTTGAGTGATAAGAAATATGTGATTAGATTAACTTCGACAATGTTTAAAAACTGATTCATTGTGGATTTAGTATTATAGAATTTGTGATAAAAAATATGTGATTAATTTAGCCTATTGTACCTCAAATACTTTTTTATCATTTGTAATAAAATCTAAAACGAGCATTATGTTATCGTTTTAATTACTATTAGTACGTCGCTTATAGTGATTGTATTGGAATATCCACAAAGATTTTGGAGTAGGGTATTCAGTGTAGAAAGATAAGAACAATAAAAATGTTATTTTGTTGGTGTCATTGGACATCTGTGGGTTTTGTAGTCCACTAATGTGTACAACAGTTCATCGGCATGGGATGAGTGTTGGGCATTGTCCTCAGAGAAGACTTTTTATAGATAACTGCTCCCGTTTGAGTGTGGCATGGGTGCAGCTCAGGAAAGTTCTGCCAGCCAGCCTGACTATCGAGAGGCCTGAATGGTCAAGTGTCCAGTGCTCTGGCGCTCAGTGCCACAGGGTTCGAGTTCCGGCGGTGCATGAATGTTTGTAGTGGTTCGGAATACACTTTAAGCCGTAAATCCCGATTTCATATGACTGTAAGATAGTCACGAAGCCCAGTCAGACTTCTCACACACATCATTCCCAAACTGTATAGGGGCAGCTCTTGGCACAGTGATGTGGTGTGGTGTCGTGCAGTAGTAGTAGTAGCATGACTATGGAAGCGATATACTTTACAAACGGTGCAACAACAACCATAGAGTTCCCTTGTTGCAGAAAGCAGTGAATGTAATGGACGACATCAATAGTTCCCTTATAGGCGCCACCACTGGAACATGGGCCGGATAAAAATACCATTTGGAGAAGAAAAGATAAATATTATTCATTATGAGCTCCTATAAATGGGATAAATATTTATCTCAATTATATATAATCGCGCTATTACATTTAAAACAATATTTCAAATTTATTACTCCCCACTTGATGCACTCGAAAGCCTTCACTCTCCTACCAGCTGATTACATTAACAGTTTACAGAAATCTCCACTTAATCAAGCCAACGAAGCACCAGGCTCTAAAATAAGCAACTCATAACCATCTCTATTTTAATTGCACCTCCCAGACGTTACGAAGACGGCCCAACTAATCACATTAGTCGAGTCAAGAACTTAAAATTTTTTTTCTGCTTTGCTTTAATCAATTGCAGTGCGTTTGAAAACAAGTAATTCGTCGTCCGCAAAGTGGCTGGCGAACAATTCATGGCTTGACTAATCCGGTCTTTTAAATCGGTGGGAAACGAGCCCGGCGTCGTAAAGGGAATTAACGCTGAGTCCCACGTCTCAAGACCTTAATCTCTTAATATCGGGAGAGGATTCTTAATAAGAGAGAAATAAAGCAGCATCGGGAGGAACGGGACGCTTTCTGGAGTCGTTTCCTCTGCTTTTTGAAACGGACTGGTAATCATTTTTAACTTAAATTTCTTTTTTTTTTTAGATACATCAGGATGTTTAAGAAGTTCTGTTCATTTTTTCCAGTTGAAATAAAACTGAAAACTTATTAACCTGGCTGAAAATAAATTTATTTAACTGTCAACATAACAATTTTTTTCAATGGTATAGATGGCATAGTATAATGTTATTCCATAAATATTTTGATGCCATTTTTTAAAAAATTCCTCTGCTTTTGTTTTGAAAACAGAATTTAGCTTCATTACAATCTATTTTCTTCAGAAGGATTGCGTGAGATTCTAAAATGAGAGTGATTTCTTAGAGAAACATCTAGAGAATAGGGTGGTAGTAACATTATTTCTGAGGCCAAATCCTTATTGGTAATCATTTTTAACTTAAATTTCTTTTTTAGATACATCAGACTGTTAAAAAAGTTCTGTTCATTTTTTCCAATCGAAATAAAAGTGAAAACTTGGCAGAAAATAAGATTTATTTAATTATCAATGTAGTCAATCATATTTTTCAATGGTATGCCCATAAGCTTTTCGAGGCCATTTTTTTTTTTTTTTTTAATTCCTCTGGTTTTGATTTGAAAAGATAATCTAGCTTCATTGAACCCTATTTTCTGCAGAAGGACTGCGTGAGATTCTAAACTGAGAGTGATTTCTTAACGAATAGGGTGGTAGTAAAATTATTTCTGAGGCCAAATCCTTATTGGTAATCATTTTAACTTAAATTTCTTTTTTAGATACATCAGGCTGTTAAAGAAGTTCTGTTCATTTTTCCCAATTGTAATTGTTGTCCTTCATTTTGTCCAATTTCTCTTCATTTTTCCAATTAATTTAATTATCAACGTAGTCAACCATTTTTTTCAATGGTATAATCTGCCCATAAACTTTTTGATGCCATTTTTTTCTGAAACTCCTTCTGGTGTTACCTTAAAAAGAGAATCTAGCTTCATTACAACCTATTCTCTGCAGAAGGACTGTGTGAGATTCTAAGATGAGTGCGATTTGTTTGATCAAGATTTAGAGAATGGAATGGCCGTAGCATCATTTCTGAGGCCAAATTCTTCTAGGCTGCTCTTGGTCATTCTTGTAGTGTAAAGTTTGACATTATTATGCTACAAAATCATTCTTTTTTTTTATCTATCAACAAAGTCCTGCAAAAATTTACTATCTATATATATTATATATAGATATATAAAAATATACTATACTATATATATATATTTGAACTTCATCGCTTATTATTGGATTTTCATCTAACATCTCATAATGAACAATTCTTTTCATATCCCTACCTACACTTTAAAAAAAACTTTTTTAGATACCGACTACTTCAAGATTGTATGATGACAGATAAGAATCCTTGAATGACAAATAAGCCACCTTCTAATTAATACAACTATTATAAAGTTTCCACTGATTTAGTATATATGATAAAGTAATATTTAGAAGTACCTTACATATTTTAATACGTTTTCATCGAACTCTTAGGAACTGAAACAAAAGTGGAATTAGCAGCCAAAATTCAAACCCATACAAGTACATTATGCGTACATATATTTTATCAATTAAGTACAAATAGTACATGTACATAACAGATCGAAGATTCAAAGTCGCTGGTGGTGTGCGCTGCAATTACAACTTTTCGAAGTCAGGAAACTCGATGGGGAGTGTAACAACATCTGTAAGCCTCTCTCATTCACATACTAATTATCTGGAGGGAGTTTTTTGAGTATTTTTTAGGTATTTGGTATTCTATTTTTTGGATATTCAGTTTTTTGGGGTATATACATATGTGGACAATATCACCTGAAAAAAAGAAAAAAGAAAATACCCAAAAAGAAAATATTTTTTTCAATGTTCGACTTATAAAAAAAAGTTACAATTTTTAATTTTGATACTTTTTTCATCTTGTCTGTTTGGAAAATACAGTAACTAAAATTCTCTACTTGAATTAAATTTTCCTTGCAAGTTTATACACCTAAATCTCTTATAAATGAATTTTCTTTGCACTTACTGGAAACTACATGAATTGATTTTTTTTTAAATTCTTTTTTCATGCAAATTTATCTAGTTTTATGTATGTGGCTTACCCAAAGTCTGTTAGGAAGGAATCAATATTCCACTAAAATTATGAGAAAAGAATAAATATTTTTTCAAAAAAAATAATAAAAGATAAACTATATTTAGTGTTAAAACTTTCAATTTATGAAACAAAGATTTTAATCCGCCAAATTATTCTAGTTATTTTCAAGCCCAATTTTTGGGTACGTATCTATCATATAAGAAGAGGCAGGGCAGACACTGATAAGGGTCTGTAAAGACTTGGAAATAGCCAAAAGCGTCATATGAAGAATCTGAAGACGGTTTAAAAATACTAGTAATGGGCATAGACAGCCAGCTCAAAGCTGAAAACGTGCCACAACACACTTTCAGGAACTTTATTTGACAACGATTGCTGGAAGAAACGAACAACTGATGTCAGTTCAGATTGTAAGGAAATTCGCTGCAGCAACAGGAACTCGACAATCCAGGTATATTGTGATGACAGACTGCATAAAATAGGTTCGTATGCAACCCATGATTTGTATTTCACTAATTCCTGCAGCGAAATGCGGCCGGTTACAGTGGTACACAGATAATCGTGATTGGAGTACCACAGATTGGAGCAGAGTTCTCTTTACCAATGGATCCCTATTTTGTTTGCAGAGTGAACGTGAGAGTGAATTCCAAACGTGTTATAATACGGTGGGAGACGAACACATGCAATAAGTTTGCAAATATCAGTGAAAGGTCATAGTATGCGCGGGTATCATTTTGATATACATTTTTAATAGTGCAACTGTGAATTCTGAAATATACAGAGAGGAGGTTTTTGATCCTCATGTCAAGTAGTTTCGTGGTGCACTTTTCTCCTAATGGATGACAATGCGCTGCACTAGTCAATAATTATCTTGAGGGAGAAGGAATTCAGCGAATGGAGTGGCCCCATATTCTTCGGATTTAAATGCGATAGATCATATGTGGGACTTATTAGGATGATCGATTTGCATCTCCGCAACCCCCTACTAACACTCTCCAGCAGTTGCAAAGTGTTAATCATCTTGAATACACTTTGCTACCGCAATCTCTTCTGGCTAATTTAATTCACAGTGTAGAAAACCACTGTAAAGTTTGCATTTCGGTCAGGGTGACCACATACCTTATTGATTTTTCCTGAGTGTCTCTAAAAAGTCGCAACAGTGACATTTCCTTTTCTCCCTTACGGCACATATTCCTATATTTTTATTTAAACCTATTTTCTGCAGAAATAAACAGTTCTGTAGGAATATCTGCCAGGCATGACAAAATAAAGTTCTTGAACAAGCTTTATTTTCTTATTTATTTAAGTTAGATGAGTTTTTATAGATGTTTCTTTAATTTTTCTCGCCAATGTATGTCATCCAAGAAATAAAACCAACATTTCTTGTAAACCAACATATGTCGTCCTTTTATATTTACTTCTGACACAGCTGTACTCATTTTCTTAAACTCATAAAGGAATACGAATATCTCTCACTTCTAAATCAAAAATGAAGCATAAATTTTTCTTGTTGTTTAAAAGATTCATAATTTTACCAAAAATCTGAAAAATGCAGTAATCTGTTAGAAGGAAACTATGAAAACGTTACATAATCAATGACAAAAAGAAAATATTAAATACTTAAATATGTTCCCTTATTTTCAGTTTTTCTAAATAAAAATTTAATACAAAGTATACCTTATCAAAATATACCTATGCCAAATAATACCTTAGCTAAATATACTTCACAAACATAATATTTAAAAAAAAGATAAACATCTGCTAAGAGTAAAACATGTTTATTTTATCCATGAGTAATGTTTACAAATTTACTTAACGTTTTAACTTTTAATCTGTTTCGTTATTCAGCATGAAAAAAAAAAAATCACGTAGTCAAACCATGGCCATTTTTATATTTCTTCATTTACATTTTTGTCGATTTATTTTTACTTTAAAAATTATTATCTATGTTTATCAAAAAACATAAAGATTATTTATCTATTTATTTATATTTTTGTAACATAAAAATATTATAGAAAAAATACCTTATCAAAATATACCTTAAAAATATTCCCTTTTGCAAAAGGTAGAATTTTTGCATCACAATGAACGCTCCGTGGTTTATATCCATTAAAGTTATTCACACTGATCTTAGGATTGATCCCATCAGGATATTCACTATAAATATTTAACCAGAAGATTCCATATGCCAGAAAATCATCCCTGTCTTCCAAAATTTAAATTTTCATTACCAATAATAGTAATCATCCACTTTAGAGTATTTAACAATCTGATTTTAATTTCATTGGTTCAATTTAAAATCAATAAGCTAGTGTTGTCAAGCATATCTTCAAAATGTACTGGATATCTGACGTTCCTTGTTGAAATTTTCATTTAAAATGATTATTTTTTAATTTAATTCATATTACTATTATTCTTTGGACCTTTTATTTACTCATAAAACGTAACAAATATTGGCATGGTGAATCCCTTCAGATATATTAAGATACTGTCTTTATATACCTTGATATTTCTGCAATATCGTCATAATGCTTTTTTAATCTGATGGAATTTTGAAAAGTGAATCTATTTTTAAGTTGTAGTGCCTTGTTTGCACTAAATGGGATTTATTCGTAAATATAACATAAAACAAGCCCCAAAGCACATGAAACCAATACCAAAATTCTTTATATGCACATGTATCAACATCATAAGAATGGCTACAAGCAAGTAATTATCGTAAAATCTGCTATTATTATACAGAAAAAACAAATTGAATTGGTTGTTAATATATTTTTAATCATTTATTATTCTTATCAGAACTATCAAATATCATGGAATATCAAGAGTAATCAATTCATCAAATCATGGTGTATCAATCATCAAATATCTTATCATGGTGTATCGTGAAATCGAATGCTATTTCACGTAATTAATTATTATCATGCAATCATTTTTTTTTTAAATTTTTATTTCAATAATACCCACTTGTTTTCGGGTATTTACAAAATGATTAAAATTCAACATATTATTTAAATTTCTTCTAAACATCTGAATTGCCAAATGTCAATTTATTTTATTTTATGTATAATTGACACATTATTTAGATATCGGGATATCATTATTATGGCTTGTGCCTCTGCATATACTCTTATAAACAGCTTTTTATATCTCTAACGACAACATCACAAAAGCTTCGAAAACAATCAAACAAAACGAAATAAGTTCCCTCTACGAGCAGCACTGGTTGAAGAAGAGGCGCACAAATCAGAAATCTCGAGCAGAAGCGCATCAGCCAATCGATCGGGCCCTTCTCGAAGGAGCCAGGGGGACTTCTAACTGCTAGAACCCTGATTGGCAAGAAGTAGAGAGTAATTGAGAGAATGAAGAATCTCGTACCAAAGAGATGGGAAGGGGGGAGGATTAAAGATCTCGCGTGACCAGATTCCATCCATCATTCCAGGGATTGTGTCCTGGAAGTTATTTTCCGTCTTTAATAGGAGAGGAAGGCGTGAGAAATGGCGGCTATTTTAGAAGAGGACGATTGCATCGAAGAAGCAATCTCCGTCATCGCTATTACGCCATTTCCCATCAACCTTGGCTGCGCAGAGATTCGATGGCCGAACGATATCTCGTTCTATTCCTCGTCTTGTTTACTACCTCGTTGATTGCCACAAAAGGGAAATGGAAAGGAAGGGTTACGGTTATGGGCTTTTTGGAACATTTTTCCGGCTGGAATGATATTTTTATAACAATGAAAGTGGATTTTGATTATTGTCAATGCGTCACTTTGTGGAGCTGTTAAGTTTGGCAGTTTGGACTGAAGGAGAAGCGGTGAGGAGAGAGTGGTTATCAGGAAATGTTCTGTTGATAAAGAGTTTGAATGTGTGTGAAAGATATATTTTGTTACCATTTTAAGAAAAAAGTTAATAAAATTTGTTTCTTTGACTGCAGTGCCATATAAATAATATTGCTAATAAATAAAAAATAAGGTAATATAATAAAATAAAGCATTATATATATTTTTGAGACATATTCATATTTACATTGAACTTACTTTTGTTTTATTATTCATATATTAAATTTTTCTCATATTAATTATATTCTAATAATTAGATTAAACTCTAAATAATTAGATAATATTAGGGTAATCCGCCGCATATCTTCAAGCTATACGTGTCACCTGGGTAGTGCTAAATGAGTAACAGCGGTGCAGTCCTTGCTTATGGCATAAATATTAGCTGTCTTTGTATTGCTAGCTGTATTAGAACAACTACAGATAAATTGCATCTAAAGACATTATAGCCTTTTAAGACAGAAATTCACTAGGATTTTGATCGTCCAATAATTTGTAGTATGATATTAAAGAAAATATTTCGGGTCACAATACCATAAAAAGTAATGTGAGTAAAGTAAGTAAAGCTAAAGATGGATTGAATTGGAAATGAAATAAACACAAATAGTTGTATTGACTAAAAATAAGCCATTTTGCTTTATTCAAGATTTAAATAATTTTTTGTTGTCAAGACAAATACGAAATTTCATATTTTAATTAGTTAATTTGTTGCTTTTTAGATTTTGGCACATCACAAAGTCATTTAGAAGTAATATTACAGATTTGTAGTAGATTCAACATTATTCTCAATTTAAAACGAGGACACTACACTTACAAGAGGAGGACGAAAAAAAGAAATATATATATTTTCCTGAAGGCATTTTTTTAAAGATCTGGCTCACATTTATCTACTTTAGTGACCCTAACAAACCTGAAGGGAAATGAACCCGATAGAACTTCCTTCAAATAAATTTGATCAAAATCGTTCTAAACTTGCAAAAGCAAAATTAGGATATTGTATCATAAAATTTTTTATTAGAATACATTTTTTGCATCAAAGTCCTTCGAAATTTCACATTAAGTTTTAAATTTCACATTTTTTCACCTGATTGTTTATTTTAAATCCCATGTATTTGCATCTTGGACATTATCTATTCAATCTGGAATTGTATCATTTTGAAGAACATTAAGAATATTTGGATGTTTTCAATTTCTGGGGTAAGTTATTTAACTCGAGGATTAATGACATGAAAACTGTAGACTAATGCAACTTTTAATGACCTTTTGTTCCAAGATGATGCTATTCGATATCCAGACAACAACTGCAATGTCCAGTTCTACAAGATTGCTTGGAAGAACTTAAGGTAGAATTATGGAGCCTATCTTTATGAAAAATTGGGGACAAGTTGGTTAGTAAGAAATTCGCCCATCTAATTTATCGGTATTTCAGAATAAGCTGTTTAATGAATGTTCAAAAAAGAGCGTGAACATAATTCTCTCTTACAATGTAATTATGCCAAAGAAAATTAACAACACATCAATTAATGAAGTGAAAATTTTGGTAATTTTTTCTTCAGCATAATTATTTATTCTATAACTAAATGGTGTTGTTAGCATTTAGACTCTGTTTAGTTAAAATGCTGATTTTTTTTTTCAGAAAAGTTCTAATGGTGTGTTTCTCGTAAGTTTCGAAATGACTTCAAGATTCCATAATACCTTAAATAAATACCAAGGGGATAATGTCAAAAATTTATGTTAGCTTTTTAATCTATGTAATTTATCCAGTTTAAGATGCTTACAGAAAATAATATTTTAAGTCATTTCTCTCCTTTTATTTGAATTTATATCACTTATTCAATATTTTTTATTATTATGCTTTTGAAATTAAGATTTTATATCGTATTTTACTCATTTTATGCAGAAAGTTTTTTAACTGAAATAGCTCTAGAAATAATAGTCAGTCATTCATAATTTATTAATTTCATACTTCTCGTTAACTATCTTTTGTCGATACTCTAAATAAAAAATACTTCTTGGACACTAATCTGACATTGTAGATCCAAAACGAATAGATGCTCGAATATACAAATTATCATTTATAAATTCCATAGTAATATTTAACATGTTTTTATTCCATAATAATATTTTTTTTAATTTTCATAATAGCTCTATATTTCCAACATTAATATGCTTCAGTAAAAAAAATAGAAAATAGAAAGCACCCTCAGCAAACGTTTTGTGTAGAATAATTTAATTTTTATTGATCGATCCTATTCAAATCTAATAAAAGCTTTGTTCTTTGGAAATTCATCCTTGAATTTTCCACATTTTGCTAACTTTCTTAACCATTATTTCATCTTATTAAACGGGAAAAACCTTTAAAATAAAAATTCCAAATGCCTAGCAGATGGTTATCTAGTAATAGTATTGGTATTTCTTCATTATAATTGAACCTAACTGCTTGGCGGCGCAATAAATTGCATAGCTGATAATTTTGCTATTAAACAGACATTTATTGAACTTCAGTTGTAACGAGTTCTTAGACGTCTATTAGTGCTTTTTTTTTTCTTCTTTTTTATTAAAAAAACTAGGTGGCATTCTAGATTGTGAAACCTTCTTTGATTACTGTAATTACAATTAGCTTTGCGAATAAATACAGTCACTTGGTAAAGTATTGGAGATCACAATACTGATAGATGACATTTTCATTTGGTGACTAAACAACTGATACAAAATAATGCTTTAGCCTAATCTCGTTCACAATATGTGAGCCAGAAAGCAATTAAATCTCAAAAGAATATAAAAATGCAACTTTTCCATGTAATGAATTAAATATTTGTAACTATTTATATAATTAAATTATTTAATTAATTAGCATATTGTACTATTCTCATGGAATATTCTTACAGTAACGTTTAGAACTTTCTGGATATTTTTAAAGAACATATTTTTTGGACTATTCTTATTATGACGTAATTAGTTTTTTTACTGAACTCCAGTAAGGTCAAGCTGATGTTATTATATTTTTTTTCGACTTCTTTTTCCAATGGTTTCTAAAGAAATAAATGCTGCCACTCAGTCAAATAAAAGATATTTAACTACTTGTAATTGTCATATACTAGAATGAAATTTAGTAAGTATTGTTTTTAGAAGAAATTATACTATTTTTGAGTAATAATTTTTCATTAAATATTTTTATCTTTCTTTACAAATAAAAATATTTACTTCGGATTCTATTCGGATACTAAAAATGTACTTGGTCTTTGGTTGACCGGACAGTTATAATAAGTTATAAATGAAGAACAGCCGAATAAACGCTGCTTTTATTGAATCGAAATGATTGAATATCCTTCAACCATAACTTGAATTTTAACAAATTTCTAAAATTTAGATTACTAAAATGTCAAAGATAATGTAAAATGCATTTATGTTTTATTGACATATTGATTTGTATGGTTGCAACGAAGAAAGTTATAATAAACAAAAATTTCCCTCTGAAAAATATTTGTTCCTGCCAGAGATATAATTGTACAAAAAAATTCAGTGTTAACAAATGATAAGTTTTCGACCAACATTTTTAGGGAATCATTTTAGATATCTTGCAGTGAGTGGTCTTGAATGTATTTATTTAAATACGAAAGGAATTTTAAAAGGACATTTGCTTCTCATATGGTCAAGAACCTGTAAAATGTTTTGGAGTTAAAAACAATTTGGAACGGAGTCGCTTTGAATAATGAATGTTGTTGTTTTTTTATTTCCAATGACAGGCTACAATAAGTAATAAAAGAAAAAAGAAAAAGAACACAAAGAACATGAAAACAACAACGAGAATCTAAAGAAATCACATAGTGACATGTTTAGCCCATAAGGGCCCTAGCCTCCCAGTAACGACCATACACAGTAGAGGAAACAAGTGCAGGGCAGACAGGAAGTTGAGATCAATCCATATCCTCTCCAAGACTGCAGAACATGCATTTTGGACTTGTCAATGGGCTGTTCGTGACATACATAAGTGGAACGATGCATCGATGTTTAACAAAAAAGAAAAAAAATATGCTTATTTATTTAAAATTTGGTTTTTTTATTGTATTTGTATGACGAAACTTTATATAGATATTATTTTTGCTATTATTGTTCTAATTGTGTCAAACAGTGGTTATAAATTGTGAAGGGATGGTCAGCAAAGGAACATTGATGACTTTAAAAAGAGGGGTGTAATTTGCGCTGTTAGAACTGCAATCCTGTAATAATCTTTAATTAGTTAATAATGTATTTAATAATTAAAAAATAGTAACAGCCCCCATCAACACGATGCAAAGAGGGGAAATCTTTATTAACGAAAGCTTAAACTAACATGAATATAAACGTTATTGATAATTATTCTTCGTCTGATAAAGAATTCCCGTTTTAATATTTTATTAGGCATATAAGCCATTCGCATTAAAATTTTTATCCAGAAAATGTTTTTATTTGGTCAAGATGAAACCAACTTATATTTGATAAATACGATCATTATGATATTATATTAAGTGATATGATGGTAATATGTCCCCTATTTTTATCTCTACTTATATTTTGCGCCATTATTTATGCTTAGCGTGATATGGCGTTCATTAAGCAAAGATAATCAATAAAAAGAAAAGAAATATGTACAGGGAAATTACTCCATGAAATTATCAGGAAAAGTTAAAACAAACTAAATACTTAATTTGAGAATGCAAAAATCTTTTTCAAACAGAAATTTCTGCAGGGAAAAAAAATCTGATCTGGTGCGAGTTCCATTATTACTTGTATTTATGTGATATTATTTTATTTAAATAAATATATTTGAAAAGTAGAAAGAGTATCAAATAAAAATAGGATCAGGTGGATAAATAATATACAAAAAATAACATTGATTTATTTTTTTTATTTAAAATAACTGAAATTCACTCACGAATTTCACTTTATGTCTGAATTCATGTGTGAACATATTTTGCTGGATGACTACATATGGGAATATACTAATGTTCAAAGACCAAGAAATTTGTGAAGCTATTAGTCAGAATACTACAAGAATTATCAAATTAAATATACAAAATTCGATAATTGTAGAAGTTCATGAAGGAGCAATTGTTCAAATACTACAAGGAGCACTACCCAATTCAGAACAGAGAAGTCTGTTAAGTGATGGTTAAATTAACTTTTATAGGCATAAACCCAATCCTTAGACACTATTTTGAGGATATAGAAACAATAATGTGTTTATATTTTGAAATCCAGACAATTTGATGGGAATTACCGAGCACGTGACTTAACAGGGGCCAACCGTTATATAACAGCACATATTTCATGCCAGTGTTAAAACACACACAAATAAAATCATGTGAAATTGGCATTTATTTTAAATAAAAAGTTTTGAAATGAAAGTTTCTCGTGTTACGCGAGAAGATTAATCTGTTTTAACTAATTACTTATACTCTTATTTATTTATTTTTATTTTATAGCTCCATGTTTTTAGAAACATTAAGATCCTCTAACCAGGACAACATCATGTTCCTACATGATAATAAAAAAAATGTAATTAAATATTTTTAACATTGAAATTTTACCTTTTTATTAAACAAATATCAAAACATTTTCATTGTTTTGCTCTTTTATCGAAGTCTGAAAGCTTTTTTTTAGCTTATACTTTAAATTTATTATTTGTATCATTGTGATTTAAGCTAGAAAAAGCAGATATATTTTTGAAAAAAGATATTTTTTTAATGTTAAATGAAATAGTGTCATAAAAAGCTTTGTTTATTTCAAACCATTTAGTAAGAAGATTGTTATTACTACAAATTACTCTGATCTGAAGTAAACTTTCATTTGCATAAATGATATTAATTTTTTTTTTTTTTAAAATTTTTGAAATTTTTTTTTTTTTTTTTTTCCAGTTTTGAAATTCTTTTCCAAAATAAAATAGAAATAAGTACATTCACTATTTTCAACATTAAAATCTAAACAAACTTAAGACGTAGCATATTTGTTATTTTTTCAATTGCTGTGAAGTGACTTAATTTCGATTGTTGTCTAATAGAAACATAAAAGTTAAAAAGTAAATGAATGATTCCATTGTATATATTATTGAATATTATATATTAATATAATATATATATTATTGAATATATATATTAAATATACAATGGAATCATTCATTTACTTTAAGTGTTTGGAGAAGTACTTTAAGTGTTTAAGTGTGTTAGAAATTATGACATTTTCTTTCGAAATATTAAATTTAAAATTAGTTAAGCTTATCTATGGTCTAATAAACAATAAAATACTATAAAGGATTTTCACAATAGGATTTAAATATGGTGTATATGAGTACATGGTTTTCAATATTATCTATTTGTTTGGGGAATAAATTTCCGTTGTCTCTCTTAACTGATTATTAAAACAGTGCTGATCCTACCCTGAAATTTGGAACCAGAAATATTAAAGAAACAAAATTTTAAGTAAAGGATTCTTTCAGATACTAATAAAGGTTAGAATGTTTGTAAACTTCCGAAATAATTTTAAAAAAGGACACCATAAGTCTATTGACCATAAACTACTATAATTAGATAAATCATAAAAAAGAAAAAATGAAAAATTTGAGTGATAGAAGCTAATTACTTATATCTGACATTAGCATCAAAGTACTCAAAAAGCGATACAAAAATAATTTCGATTATTATTGAAGTTAAACTGTTAATCATAATACTAAATCATATACCATATGTCACTTACGAAAAACCAAATATTTTTAAGATTACATATAAAAGAATTAAAGTTAATATAATTTTTCATGGTAGACATTTAACTAATTTATTGAAAAGATTCTAAACATAATTTACTCCTTTGCAAATAAAACTAATACGTTTCAAACAGCAATTTAAAACACAATAAAGATTGAAAAGAGTTTATTAAAAGACAACAAAAGGTTATCATTCAATAAATTCTCGAGATATATTCACTAATTTTTCACACTTTATATGAAAAATGATTCTGAAACCTAGCAGGTTGTGGACCTTTTTGAAATCTTTAAATTAGGTTTGAATGATTTCTAGATTTATAAAACTAGTTTGAACATTTCTACAAATAATCTTTTATAAATGTTACTAACAGCTATATAAATAATTTAATAAAACTATCTAAACATTATTTAGTGAATGACTCGTTTAATATGCTTTGTACAAATATCGCCCGAAGTGTTAATATAATTTCACGAAGAATTTCTGCAAAAATCATTTTTAAAAAAATATTTTTCAGGTTTATGGTTCCGTTTTTCTGAATCACTTTAATGCTATTTTAATAATAACCTTGATCAACATTGCTAGATTTAGAAATTCGAAATTAGCCTGCAATTATCAAATCTAGAGAATATGTACATTAATTACACATTTCGTTGTTAGAATTGCTTGACTAGAATGAAAATGTGTGAAGGCATTTGTCATACAGCAAAACCAATTATTCGATTTCGCTTTTTTAATCACATGACTATTTTTTTATAATTCAGCATTTGTTCCTCAAAAACAAATTCCTTAGAGAATTATTTCCTTCCAATCAAACAATTTCGCCAATATGGTTAAAGTTGAGAAACTGAAAATTACCGAGAAACCGAAATTAATGCTGTCGAAGTATATCTTTTAATACCTGGGTAATCGATTACCATTTTGTTTTTAGATTGCAAGAGAAACATATTTCATTTGAAAAAGAAAGGATTATTGTTATTTGGGTCAAATTATGTCAGGCAGCAATCAAATTTCTGCTCTGCACATGAGGAACAGAATGATAAAAAAAATTTTTTTTAAGATCGTCACCAACAATAATTTTATGAGCCGTATCTTTACTGACGTTAAACTAATCAATTAGTATTCGAAAAGACATACGTCTTTTCAACAACATTTGTAGCACGTTTTCAATGTTATCGTCAGTACGAGACTGCAAATGGTAACATCCTCTGGCTCCATCAGTTGCATTTTCACATCCATCATATATGTACTAATAAAAAATATATATTGTGCCAATACTTCACAAAGCATTTCAAATGTCACAGCTGCTATTTTTATCTGAATATAGAATAAAACTTTACTGTTGCTCTTTGAGAATTGCATTGCGAATACATGGAATTCTTTGTAAGCGGTACAGCAAGTTAAAGGAAGGGTCGGTCTTAACAACACATAGGAACCCTAGGTAATTAGGTACCTAGGTAACGAAAGAACTCTTATACATAGTTAATTTATACATATAAATTCATTTAGAGTGATAACACTAGGTTGAAGGAGGTGGTTATCATCAGTGCCAAAGGAAAGATGACATTGAAAGTAAATAAACGATTACTGAAATAGATTTTAAAAGCGATATTTTTCCTTGCACAACAAAGCTCATAGTTCTGCAAATTTTATAGAATTTAAAGGAGGAGAAACAAAGTATCCTATCTTCGTAAAACAGAAACGTCTCAATAAAATCAATAATTCCTGTTTTGAGCTATTGATTTTTCCTGCAAGAAACAATGTTTAAGAGAAAGCTTTTACTTTGAAGCTTTTATTTACTTATTTTATATTAATACAAGGACGCATACAGCAAAGAAAAATATGTAAAAGAAACCAGGATGATTAAAAGAATAGTTTCTTAAAACTTCTTTTGAATAAATTTACTTTAATAAAGAAGTGTTAACCCTTTAAAGGCAATAAAAACGAAAAATAATGCTTGAAATGAGTGGCAAACTCAATAAAATAATGTAAAATATTTACTAAAAATTTTTAATAAATGTATTAATTAAATATAGTTTGTTTTTAAGCATTAGGTAATAATCACTTTATTTTTTTCATTTAGTTTTTCTTATAATATATATATGTTTAAAGGATGTTAGACAGAATGGTCAAACTAAAAAGTTGTAGAATGCACAAAAAAAAAACAAAAAAAACAATTTGTTTTAAGTTGCGTAGTCGAAAATGAAATTTAAGGGTACATACAGTACATCAATACATACAAGCAACAGTACATACAAGCTCAGTTTTATGTACATACAGCCATTCTCTGCCTTAATTTTTAAAGGATAAATCAATATGAAAGATCAGAAAGATACTATGCAATTCTTGTATGACTGAACAATTAGGCAATTAGGAGCATTAGCCCTTCCCAAATCTTTAAAACATGAAACTGAACCACCTTTAATAGTGTAAATCGCATTAATTACAGTCTGTAATGACAATACACCCAAGAATTCTGTCAGATACAAACATAAATTTCAGATGCTTTAGTTTGCACAGCAATGCTATTTTGTGAGATGATATGATTGTTGTTCCACATTCCCCAATATGATAACAGTTGCCAGATGATTATCGTAGCAGACGATTTAACAATTTTTTTTTCTACAGAGGAATGCAATTTCATATAATTATATATTTAACATTGGCAACACACATGCATGTGCAAATATAATCCTACGACAATATCTACTTGTGTATCACCTCTTCTAATTTTGCCGAATGTTAAGTGGCAAAGATTTGAGAGAGAAAGTATCGCAATTTTTATAGAAGATCTTTCATTACGCAAAATTGTTAGAAGAGGCTTTGTCAGACATTCAAAGGAATAAAAGATTTCATTAGGATGAGTTACAATTTTTAATTCCAGCCCAATTAATTGAATGATATGATCTTGTAGCTTGGAATATATAATCACCCACTTATTCGTGTCTAGATTTCTATGGGAACATAAGAACTCGTCTGTGAACCTGCCCTTGAATATAACGAGGAGCCTGAGTGACTTTGCTTCAATTGTACACCACGTTTATATTACATATATATTGCCAGTTGTCGTTCTACATGCATTACAATTAGCTGTTCCGCTTTGAAACAATTCCTTTTTTTCATAATAAAAATATTTTATCTGCCATATCAGTCTTATATTTGCTTTTCACTTACTGAGCAATGATACTGTGGAGCATGATACTAAACTAACTATGTTTTTACCTAAATATAGAACAAAACTTTATTGTTGCTCTTTGCTCAGATTTAGAATGCATGGCAGCAAATCTTAGCTGGTTAAAAAAAATCACTTACAATTATTTATTTTTTTTTCGACTTAGAAGAGGATATTTTAGGAAAACACAGTTGAGATGTTATTTTCCAGATTTCCATCATTTTCCAGGTTTTTGCAAATGGACAGTAAAATCTCAAACCTAAAACTTTATACACGCTTTGTGAATACACAGAGTATCATGCCTCAAAGCTCTCTAGCAATTTTCTTTTCAACCATGAATTCAATGAAAAAAAAAACTATGTCTCTGGCTTAATTAATCTGAAAAGAAGGCTGATCATGCACCCATAATTCTTTCTGATATAGTACAGACCATCAAGTACGGATATATATATGAATAAATTACATTACTAGGGCAAGTAACTTAAGGCTAAGGGCAGTACGTACCCTAACTCTGGCTTCTGTGAGATTCGTCCACATGGCGATCTCCTCCCTCGTGGACATGTCAGGATACCTGTTCCTGGAGAAGGTGGCTTCCAGCTCTTGCAGTTGCTGACTGGTGAAGTGAGTCCTCTGACGCCTCTGCCTCTTCTTTTTCTTGGGATCTCCGTCGTCAGCTCCAGAGTTCTCGCCGCTCTCACCTCCTCCTCCGCCCCCACCTCCGTCTCCACCCCCACCTGCACCTCGGATCTTGTCACCTCCGGAAGGGTGATGGTGATGGTGATTCGTGTCCACTGAAACAAGTGTTTTTTGTTTAACATATTTTATACGCATATATAATACTTAAGCAATATTTAAAGACATAAGCAATAGAAATAAATTAGATATAGAAATAAACTATAAAAATTATGGAATAAAGCTGGAAATAAACTATTTTGAACTGTAACGAACATTAGAATTAGAATATTATGGATACATTGAGAAAGAAACGCAAAAACTCTGATAAGATATTTAATGTTGAATATTTAGACCTGAATTGAGTATTTTGCAATTAATGGTGCCGTAACAAGTAGCAATTGCAAAAAATGTATAACATAATAAAATAGGTGTTCAATGTTCTTACCACTTGTAGAAATCCATAAAGTAACGTCACTAAACTTGTTTAAATAACACTTTCTAGCAATTTATAGCAATCTTTCTAGCAAATTTGCTGCAGCATATTCATATACGAAAAAAAGGCTTAATTTTGTATAAGTTACCAATCGACTTTTTAAAGAATTTTAAATTTATGTTTTTGTGAAAAAGGAATGCCACCTTAAAGATTGTTCATAAAAAAAATATTGTGTTAAATTATTTTTAAAAAATGTAAAATCTTTTAACGTAACTGCGGTAGTAAATAACTCAATACAATAATTTTTTTTTCAGAAAATTGAGACTTTTTTTATTTTGTGTTATGTTTTAAAAATAAAATTTTTAGGATAAGCGTTGATTAAAAGATAGACTTTTGTGTATATTGACGTTAACACTAAATTTTAAATCTTATCCCAAACTATGCATATATTTATTAACTGAGCTCGCTAAACTAGCAGATTTAACTTGAAAAGTTAACATCATCTTAACGATATGTGAAAATATTCTAATGTCTATCTCTGTTTGATGTAGCGAAATTAAAATGGAAATTTTTAAGTTATGTCCTTCTAAAACTTGTTGCCTTGTTTAAATCGGCGATGAACATAAGAAATCCGTAGACTAGAAAGTTCTATTAGATTTGTGGGAAAGGGAGGAATTAATTCAAAATTGCGTTCACACAAGGAACCAACGTTGATTCACTCGTTAGTTTTCTTCCATACAACGTAGAAAAGCAAATTCTTCCTCTAATTGTCAGGTACTGTAGATGAAAAAAAATAGCAATATTGTTTGTGAACAAGAATATAACAACATGTATCACAAGTACATCATAATCATAACTTCTCTACAGAGCAGTTTATACTTATTGTTGGATTATATTATTGCATTGTTGTTGGATTGTACTATTGCTGCTTTGTATTCTTGTTGAAATT
>BPLQ01013615.1:162787-208389 GCA_021605075.1 Caerostris darwini | reverse complement strand
TTGTTGTTGAAATATTCTACTGAAATAAATTATTCCATCTCTAATTGTTAGGTATTGCCTATTTCATTGATTTAAAACAAGACAGTGTTGTCTTCGGACATATACAAAGAAGTTGGATAAAGCGTATTATTTAATCCTTGTTGTTGGATCTCATTCTTATTATTATTATTGTATTTGCATTGTTGAAATATTCTTGTGGAAGACATTAATAATGATTTTTCTTTTTTAGGTATTGACGATGTCTCTAATAGAAAAAAATAGTCAGTATTGTTTGCGAACATATGCAATGAAGTTAATTTATAAGTATTGTTGAATTTCTGTAGTTGGATTGCATTATTTTATTTATTAGTTATATGTTATTATTGTTGCCATATTCTCATTAATCGTTCTCAAATTTTCAGGAGATGTCGATGATTCAGATAAAAAAAGGCAATGCTGTCTGTGAATATATGTAATAAATTTGATACTTCATATTGTTTTTAAATAGTTGTTAGTGTTTAAAAAATTCGGTAAAATCGCAGAACAGGGGCCGTTTCGATTTGGCGTAACAAAAATTCATTTCACCAAAATCCCCCAAGCGATTGTAAGTGAAGTGAAACGCAAACAGTACAAGAAATCCGGGTTACCACATTTGGAGAATTATCACAAAAAAGTCACCAAAAAATTCTTCAGCAAGAGCGATTTATATATACCTTCTTGCCACATTTTTTAAAATTAACCTTAGAATATTCTATTTTCCAGTATCAGTAACTTTAAATCAGTGAAAGACTTCCATTTTAGTTTCTCATTCATAGTTTTTAATATTATTGTACAAATCTGAAAAATATATAAAAATTTCTGGCTTTTTTATTACTAAGTTATATTAAGGTGATTCGTTTCTTTGTCATGATGCTATCTGCTTTCCGTGAATATTTAACAACTTGTATATTCGCTAAAGGCATGGAAATGAAAAATTTAAACATATTTTTTTTACTGGAGCATCGTCCGTTAACAGTTGGCGGCTTATTTTTTTTTAATTTATTAAATATATTATTTATTGATAAACAAGAAGCAAGGTTATTTAAATATCGCAGAAAATATATGATTAAAAATCCCTCAGTTGCAAAATTTATTATTTAAAAAAAAATATAACTAATGTGTTTATTATATTTCCTACATAAATATTTAATATTTATGCAACTATTTTTAAATTAATTTTAAATGTTCATAAAGATTCTATACTGTGTAAAATACAAATCTTAGCATGCGATTCGATTTATTTAATAATTCATTAAAAGATATTCCGGAATGAATGACAGTTTTAACAGAATGAAAGCAATGCAAAAAATTATATTAATCACGAAAGGGTATAACGAGTTATTTCCCTTGTTCTTCTTCAATGGCGCAACAGCCCCATGGTGGGTCAAGGCCGTCTGCCAACTGATAGATTTCGAAATATGAGATGTTTTTTTTTACGGGGTAGGGTTGTTAACCCTACGCTTTATCGCACAAATGCTCTTTTTATTGAAGTTATCAAAGTTGACATTTATTAAATAATGATGCTAAAAAACTTTTGTTTGAAAAAACAATATCTACAGCAATTATAAAGCATATGTGAGGAAATTTACAAAAGCAGAACAGTCATTAACAAGCAGATGAAATGATAATATGCGGTTCTTTATTGTTAGTGAAATGAGAAACAGAAATCCAAACAGTTGTTATGAATGAATAAAGAGCTCGGAAACGTTTATATTGTTTGAATTGAATTAAGATCTTTTGTTTGTGTAAACTTTGTGTAAGTTTTGCAAATGAGATTCGACGTAAAAAAAAATAGTCAACCATTTTGTGATAATTAAATCAAATGTAATGAATAAAAATATGTATTTCGAAAAAGGCAAAGTTTCGTCAAAACCTTCAGGAATAAAAATTGGCAATTCACTTCTTTTTTCATTTAAGAATTTATTGTTTTACATAGAAGATGGAGCATTTAGCGAATTTTTGTTGTTAAGTTTTATTTGTAATTTAGTTATCACCAAATTCATCTAAAGTTAAGCAACTTCTTCAGTTTTATTGTTGACTTCTTGTATGAAATCAGAGTAAAGAAAACTCTTTAGGATTAGTTTTCACGTAACATTTTATACAGCAACAATGGATACAAATGGATACATGTATGTATTTTTTCACGTGGAGATATGTATATCTTATTACTTATTAACAAATAATATGTTTTTTAGATGTAAACATTAAATAAAAAGCGAGACACAACTTTCAAATCTCATTCATTAAATTTCAAAACAAATTATTAAAACTCCTTTTTAAAATAAGAATAATTAATAATGTTATTTTTAAAGCCTATCCACATGACGTGCTCTAAAAATTGTTGCAATTGAATATATTTATTTAAAATAAAAAATCTTATTTAAAATCAAATTCTCATTAGATAAAGTATTTAATGAAGGAGAATTTATGATATACAATTGACAAACCAGTTTTATCAATAATTTATATTTATTTATAAGCGAAATTCATGTTTCCAATATTAAATATGCTTTAATGATTTTCGAATTAGGCTTCGTTGACTTTCCAATTTTTTCGGAAATATGTAGCAACATTCTTTAAGTAATTAATATTTAATTTCGAAATTATCAGACTAATCAGTTATTAGCTTTCTCATTATAATTGTATTTTTTAAATGTTTTAAATATAAAAAACGTAAATAATATACAGAATTTAAACACTTCTATGTATTTTTATATGGGTTTTATTTTTCCTTCAAACAATTGCAATAGCATGTACATTGTTTACACACAGATTTGATAATATAATTATATATAACTTTATTTGGAATACTTCGTAGAAAAGAACCCGATTTCCACTTAAAAGTCATACTAAAAGGCATATTCTATGATGCAAAATCAAAGAGAAAATTAAAAAAAATTACAGTTAAGTCCTTTTAATGAATGGCCAATCACATTGAAATAAGAGCAATTGTAATCAAAAAAGATTTTTTTATTAAGGTAGGATAGAAATTTTAAAATAAAAAGTTTCAATTTATGAAATAAATTATTTTAATAATCCATAAAGGCAATCATTCTAAAACACATCTGTCTCTTAAAAATAAGATGTATAACAAAACTGCTTTGCAATTTTTAAGCGATACTTAATATATTTAAAAAATAGTGTAACAATATTTATTATTTATTTTTGCATTTAAGTTTTTAATTAATTTGATTCGAAAAATTCTTCTGTTAAGTTGAAATAATAAACAAAAAAATAAGATTAAAAATTTATTGTTATGACATTAAATCTCGTAAAATTACTCCTATTTAAATTTTTTCATGAAAAATAAATATTTTCATACGTGAAGGGATTAGAATATCGTGGTGTCTCCAAGAAATGGAAACTAGAAAAAAATAAGTACAAATGTAAGTTATTATTTAAAACAAATTAACCAATCCCCTTCCCGTAACGTGAGGAACTTACATTTCGAAAAATTTTATCTAATATAAACTAAACACTAATTTTTACTTGATTTTATTCATGTGTGTTAATCAAAATAAATGTGATTTAATAAATATGAAATTTAATAGCTATGAATTATGTGTTGACCAAAACAAGTCACATACTCTGCAGTTCATTTAGAATTGTCTGGCTTTCAAAATATAAACAGATTATTGTTTCTATATCCACAAAATAGCGTTTAAGGATGATTTTATGTTTATAAAAATTAATTTAATCGCAACTTAACAGACTTCTCTGTCGGAATTGGGTAGTGCTTCTTGTAGTATTTGAACAGTTGTCTTTTCATGAACTTCTAGAGTAATAAAGTTTTAGTATATTCCTGTGGCTATTGAATTTGGGTAGTATTCTGGATAATTACTTCAAAATTTTCTTGGCTTGCTGAACTATGGTATGCTCCCATATTTATTAGTCCAGCGAAGTATGTTCACACATGATACATTGAAATTCGTGAACGGATTTATGTCTTTTAATTTTACAAATTAAATTAACAAATTATTATTATTATTTTTTGTTTTTTTATTTTGTTTCAAGAAATAAACTATGCCAATAATTAATACGTAAAATCATTCAAAATGTTATTAATGCATCACTTAAAACAAGGTAATTCATTCAAATATTACACATGATTCATTGAAACCTGCGCTGTTAAGCCGTATTCACATCACGGTGTTGAGTGACAAGTAAATCATCGACCAATCAAAAGCCTCAAGTGTAGTGAGCTGAGACTAGTGATTGGTTGATGCTTCACGTCACGTGTCTTTGTCCTTAATGTGATTGCGACTTTAGTTTACAATATTATTTATTACAATATTTCACATGTCACAGCAAAAAAAGGAGTTTTTAGTTTAAAAATAAAATACTAATTTATCATAATCTTTTTATAAATACTAGAAAAATATGCGAGAATTAAGATTAATAGAAATATTCATAAATCTCTTTAAAACATAATTCAACATGCGGTAATATTTGCGAGATTTTTCAACTAACTTAGTTATTTAAAGTAACATTGTCATCTCCATTCTTGGTTGTTTTATACTCCTCCGGAATTTTATTATTATTATTATTATTATTATTCCTTTTTTAACATATCAGGTCGTAAACGAAAGTTCTGCTGTTTTATTTTTAAACTGTAGTTTTAAGACATGATAATAGAGATTCAACTTCTAACTATCTGTGGTAAATCGGTTATCTATAAATGATAGTTTTCAGCGGAAAATACAGGGAGCCTGAGTGTTATTCAAGGTTCATTCTAACTGTGTATCCATAGAGGATTCTTTTGAATTTTTAGGGTGGGATATGAAGGAGTTATTAATTATAAGTTGTAAGTGGTCAAACAATAATATCTAAATTTTACTGCCAACAATTATTATTCTTGCGGTAATCTTCACTTTTATAAATGGCACTGATAAACAGAAAATAAGTGATCCTGCAGCATGGCAATGCTAAATCTCACACTGCAAAAGTGACTGAGAGTCTCCTAAAAGAATTTGGCTGGGAAATCATCACTGGCTCACCCACTGTATTCTCTAGATCTAAATCTAGCAAAGTACCATCTGTTTTGTAGTATGTAGGTTGACTTCATGAGAAGAGGTCAAAATGAAGCTAGATTCTTTTTTCACGATAAACCCAAATGGATTTTCCGAAAAAAGGTATAAAAAAAGCGGATAGAAAAATGATATTGGAAGGATACTATTGGAAGGATGACTATTCATTATTAAATATATACATATTTTTAGTTAAATTTTCCGCTTTATTTAAATAAAAAAACAGCCCCAACATTTTCTATAGAAGAAAATTAACAATAGTATTGCACATATTTTCTCCCACTTACTCCTTTTGTCAATAAAATGAAGGCCACAAACTCTTTTTCAAGAATAATAATTTTAAATGCAAGAAATTAAAAGTATTTTAATTAAATTAGAAATAATTAACAAAAAATATTATACAATAATTATATGCATAGGCATATTAAATAATACAATGTAAAATACAAGATTATTCAAGTTTTACTGTTGTAAACTTGCCATTGCAAATGTTGTTTATCTTGAAGTAAATTGCTTTGTGATAGCAAACAATCTATTTTTTTTTCTATTGATGATCACAGATAAAACATATTTTATTATTATTCATTTTATGAATTAACATGAAAAATACTGATTTAATGAATTAGTTATAATAAATAAATTAATTAATTATAATTTTAGTTTTCATCGACCAAGACGACAGATCTTCACGTCAAAATCGCTCTAGACGTTCACTAACCCTTTAGGGAATCCGTTGCCTTGGACCTGGACCTCTGTCATCTATGTCAAAAACTTAGTATCAAAATGTTCAGCATATATTAGAGCATAACATATATTTTTTTCAAAAAATCGGAATTTTCCAAGTTTAACATCTTTGAGACCCTTTAAACCCATACTCTACAAGAAAGATAATGTAATATGATGTGATAACATTTACAAGTAAACATATTCACTTTCATAAAATAGTTTTAGAAAATTAAATGCATAAAACTTTAAGTTCACTTCCTATTTTTATGATTCTTTAAATAATTATAAAATTGGTTTGAATAGTTCATACTGTACTGTCATATATGAACAAATACTACAAAAGTAACGTTTGAAACAAATACTTCAAAAGTAATGATTGAAAACAGATATTACTTTTGCACTGAGCAATCCTTATTTATATTGAATTACATGCCACTCATATACAATATTTAGAGAAAGGAAACGAAATTCAAATATGAAAGAAAAAATTCAAAATAAATTGCCATTATCTGCACCATAAAAATTAAAGCTGGTTGTAACTTTAGAATAACAAATTTTTAATCAGAGTTTGAAAAATAATTTATTGCTTAAAAGTTATTTTTAATTCAATTTTTCTAAACTTTTCTTTTTAAATTTTTTCTAGAACATATTTCTAGACATCTTTTTTATATTTCTAGAGCAATATGCCATGCATATCTTTCTAAGGTTAAATATGGAATCAGAAAAAAATAATAAATTTATTTATTTTTTTGTTGTTGATTGTTTTTTATTGTTGATTGTTTATTTTTTAAATTGTTTTTGAGTTAAGAAAGTTTTATCTGAAAAAGAACCATTTATAAACTAAAAATTAATCATATGATTGAGGCAACCACGTAAATTATTTTGGCTCAATAAATCAAAAAACGCTAAAAAAAATATTTTCGGGGCTATGAATAATAAATTGCTTCGCAATTTTGGTATTTTATGGATATTGAATATTATTATTCGGAAGATGTGGAGTAATTGAAAAACTTCAAGGTTCAGAGATTTTACAAATTTGGAAATATTTGATTAAATGAAGATAAAGAAATTTAAAAAATAAGAAACAATCATACGAAATAGTACACGCAAAAAAAGTTTTCGAATGCAAATTTCGAATTAGTTATAGAATGCAGTCGTTGCATATCTCAAAAAGTTTTTATGTTCGACATCAGAATATATGTCTACGCATATTAAACTTAATTTTTTTTTCGATATTATTTCTTCAGCTGAATGCCAGGGGGCTTCCTGTTTCACTTGATATGACAAGAAGACATGATGCAATTTTGCATACCATATGAGAGAAAATCTGAAAAACTTCAACTTGGTAGCCTGACTGCTGACGTTTTTTACGAATTGTCACAATCGCCACAGAATCCTCTCATGCTTTGGTAACAATGGATGTTACTGGTAAATTGGATTCTGAGCTCAACTGTACGCTATCAGTAGTAGCGAACATATCCATCCTTTCCATATTCTATTTAACAATACAGACTTATACTTCGTTTAGTGAGGATATTAAAGGTTTAAGGAATAATAAATATGGAATGAGAAGCAAGCATTTCTCAGCAAAAGAAGTTAAATTATAGAAAATCTGAAATCTATAAGTTTTTTAAAATAATCAATGCCTCCCTTAAAAGTGAATAAAAATTCTACATAAATTTATTCGCATTCAGCTGTTTTAAAAAAAGGCAAGAAAGGAAATATTGGTACCACCAAATGTTAAATTTATGGAAAGCCTGGTGGCCGAGTAACTAGCACTCGGGGGCGACAGGGGTCGGGTATGAGTCCCGGCGGTACCATGGATATTTTAAGTGGTTCGGAATCAATTTTAAACCCTAGGTTTGTAGAACATTGAGCGTAGGGCTGACAGCCCTATACCATAAATAAACATCTCATGTTGGTCATTAGATGGTCCACTATGGGGCTGTTACCCCATTGAAGAAGTAGAATGATAAATTTATTTTCCGAGCGTATACAAAACTCAATACAATTCATCAGCAACTAACTAAATACAATTCATTCAACTTAATGTAATTCATCAATTGCTTAGTGGTTCAATAGTAACATACTTATCTAACGTACAAAGAAGGACTAAGGTTCGAATCCACTGGCGGCGACCCTTCCGCGAGGTTCGATGGCTGGTCAATGATCTTTCTGAGAATTTAATTCATGAGTTCATTACTTAGTTCAGGAGTTATTTGTTGCCGTTCCAAAATAGAGTAACCAAAAAGAAAATATAGACCAGGGACGATGTTTATCCGAGACAGTGGTTCTCAAATTATGAAATTGTGACCTTCAAGTGAGGTGCGCATATATATATATATATATATGCAGTCACTATCCACATCGAATCTTCTTGTTTCTGACAGAAGTGACTGGAAAGGACGCCGCCATCGATTTCAAACTTGAACCGTCTACCTTTTGACGCTACAACTAGATCACGAGTCAGGCAGTAACACTACCTTATAGTGCGCAATATGTATATATATATATATATATATATACCAGTAAACTGATAGTTTTAAGGAGTAACTAATCTTCAAATAAATAGACAACTTGGACAGTAGTTAAAGATGTCCATGAAATCATTATTTTACAATGATGATTATTATAATAAAAAGAGCTGCAACAAATAATTATTAC
Source organism: Caerostris darwini (assembly GCA_021605075.1). Lineage (NCBI taxonomy): Eukaryota > Metazoa > Arthropoda > Arachnida > Araneae > Araneidae > Caerostris > Caerostris darwini. The sequence continues at coordinate 199,954 of BPLQ01013615.1, read as the reverse complement.
TATCATTAATCATCATTTGTTGTATTTAAATTTGATAAAAATTGGCCGGGATGGCTTGTGGGATGGTGCATTTTGGTCATCAAATCAAGATTGCTTAGTTTGATACTCGGTAAAGATATCCAATTGGAACTTTCCCTCTCTACACAAATGGGTGGGGAGGGAAAGTTCCAATCAGGTTCCAATTCATCTCTTCAGGTGATTGCTAATTGGCTAGTGCTCTAGCCTTTGGTATCACAGGCTCCAGGTGGTGGTGGCCATCCTGGCGGTGGCATGGATGTTTGTGAGGGGTTTCGGAATCCACTTTAAACCACCGGTCTGTTTAGCCCTCGTGTGCACAAGATGATCGTAGAACGACAAACTAAATCCCTACACCAAGGCAGGACACGATAAAATCGTTTGCTGAAATGTTCAAGAAGGAGCTTAGTAGGACTATGGAACCTTTTCCTCCCTCCTGGCAGATACAAGTTTCTAATGCCATCGTTTCAGTTTTTAGGAGCATAACGTGAGTAAAATGACCCTTACAATTCATCTGGAATAACGCTACATTTGCTATGTCTTTGCCATTCAAGTGGCTAAAGATTCAGATCAAAGGGCCCGAAACATTACAAAATAAAGATGGTAAGAAAGCAAAACCCCACTTAAATTAAAACTTTTGTCTTTTTATCATTACTGAATGTTAACTAATACTTTTTTTATGCGTTTTTAATTAGGCTTTTTTTTATATTAATATCTCTTTTCCAATTTTATATAACAATGACAAAACTTTAAAGTCAATTTATTTTAGAGAAAGAGACATGGTGTAAAATATGTAATAATGATTAATAATGTTAGTTTAAAAAAAAATAACTTTATCTTATTTCCTAGAATTACAAATCGAATGTCATAACTTATCTTTTATTCATCTTCTGTAGAAATTTGATTTTTGTAAGACTTTCAATTTAAAATCAGTTTCGAAATTTTTATAAAAATTAATATCGAATTATTTTTTAAGAATTTTATATGAGACACAATTAGTTTCGGGAAACATTTTTCTTTTTATGATGATTGTATATTTTAATATTAAAAGTAAATATAAAATAAATCGATTGTTTTTAAAAATTTAGTTAAAATAGATGAAATACTCGTATATAAAAAGAAAAAGTGAGTGGTGAGGAAATTTAAGGTGTTGAATTAAAACTATAGCATTTATAATAGATATTATCTTTCTAATATATCCTAAATTTAATATCACTCTATTGACTTTTATATGGATTTTAAATAGATCTTCTTTCTAAATGGTATGAAAATATCGCTGTTTTCTTCTTCAGAATTGCATCTTTTAAAAATTAGAAGGTTTTTCAGACCTTTAAATTGTGATAAGACTACAAAGAATTGCTATTTGTGAAAGAAGTTTTTGGATATCTTTTTCTAGTGTTATATCGGGGCAAATTTTCTTCCAAGTTATATCGCAATTTAGGAATAATATTTTTTCTCAGAAATGCATGCGAATTCAATACATACACAATATAATTGAATACATATACATACACATAGAGAGAAGGAGAATAATTTAAGTATTTTTTCAATTCCTTCTATTAGCTCACACTCTCCCTATATATATCTTGTTCAAATATTCAATCGTTCATAAAATACATTTTATTCATCCACTGAAGTTCAAATACATTTTTTTTTAACTTGTAGTGGATAACACTTGATGTTCATACAGTTTTTTCAAATATTAATTCATTCATTAAATTTAATTAATTAATTTTAGTTTCATATGGGAGAAAAATTTTTCTCTTCTATAAGATATTTAGCAGGATATAAATTTAGAAATAAATACCGTCAGTGGCGAAGCATGTAGATCACTGGAAAAAAAAATTTCTTTTTCAGATTCTTTTTACATTCTGGGTTCTAGTCTGAGTGAAGGAGGGAACAAAATGGAAAATGAAACGTGAATAAATTAGTGAGAGAGATGGAAAGTGTGTATGTTAGAGAGAGAGAGAATTTTTTCTAACTTAAAAAAATGAATGAAAATTATTTATAAGGGACTTTCTGCAATATTGTGAAAAAAAAGTAGGAATTGACTTCAAAAAATTTTTTTTATATTACTAGTTTATTTGAAATAATCATTATTTTTTAATCATATATGAACATAACGTTATTTCATTATGAGCTTTATGGTGTCCACCAAAAATGCGTGGGTAGAAAATAAGTAAAAAGATGAGTTATTATTTAAAACAGATTAATTTCCTTGCACACCATGAGAAGATTTCATTTCAAAAACTTTTAATTTAAAACAAGTATTATAAAAAAAAAAATTTTTAAAGTCAATTCCTACTTTATATTCACTATATTGCAGAAAGTTCTTTACAAATAATTTTCATTCATATTTTTAAGTTTATCTGGCGTCATCTATTGGTAGATATATGCAACTTAAATCTAAAAAAAATATAATTAATTAATTAAATTTGATTACTGAATTAATATTTGAAAAACCTGTATTAACATCCAGTGTCATCCACTACAAGTTCAAAAAAATGTATTTGAACTTGAGTGGATGAATAAAAAGTATTTTATGAACGATTGAAAATGTGAACAAGATATATATAGGGAGAGTGTGAGCTAACAGAAGGAATTGAATAAGCACTAACTCGCTATGTTATTTGAATTATGTGTGTTTAACCGAAACATGTGTTTCCTGAGATTAACGAATTACGCTATCAAATCACGTGCTGTTTCATTTTGAACTGTCTGACTTTTATATGTAAGCAGTTTAATATCGTATTTTCTCAACATATTGTGTAAGGATCAGTTATGTTTGTGAAAGTTACTTTAACCATCACTTGACATTACATATTCAAGTGTCGTTTATTAAATAGGTGATAAGACTATAACAATAGCACAAAAATTTGATCACACATGATGAATTGAAATTCGTAACTAAGTTCGGATTTTTATTTAATATAGTAGAATTATACGTACCACTCTTTTGCCTTCATAGTGCTTGTTTAAATAGCTTCCGTTCAGCAATTAAATAATTTTTTTTCCTGTACCAGTGTTTATCCCTAGTATTACAGCTTTATTAAAAATCGTAAGTCTTTAAAACCTATTAATTTTGATAAAGCTGTAAAGTAATTTGTTTATAGAAGAAGTCACTTGTTCGTTGCCGAGTTTGTTTTTACATCGTCATTTCTTTGACTTAGATTATTAGAAACTTCCTGAAACGGTGAATAATAGCTGTTCTTCGTTAAATTCAATGCAGCTGTCTTAAAAAATTGAATTACATTCAATGCAGATGTCTTTAAAAATTGAATTACATGACACCAGCCAACGGCCATACCATGCTGAATATACCGGTTCTCGTTAGATCACCGAAGTCAAGCATCATTGGGCGCGGTCAGTACTTGGGTGGGTGACCATCTGGGAACACCGCGTGCCGTTGGCATTCACAAATTTGGGACCTGAATGGCCGAGTGATCTAGCGCTCTGGCGCTCGGTGCCACAGGTCTCGGGTTCGAATCCCGGCGGTACCATGGATGTTTGTAGTGGTTCGGAATCCACTTTAAGCCGTAGGTCCCGGTCTCCTATGACTGTAAGAGCGTCACGGAGCCAAAGTCAGACTTCTACCTACGGGGTGCTCCATCACAACAGAAGCTGCTTCCTTCCCCTTCAATCATGAGTACGTATGGGCATGGCCAGCCAAGTGCGATAAGAAACAAAAACAACATTACATGACATTTGTTTCCAAATCTTTTTCATTATTATTATTATTATTATTATTTTTTTTTTTTATTTTATTTTTTTTGCCCGATTCGTGACTTTGTGGCAACGTGTGAGGTTCAATCCACTGGGTTGAACCTCACCCCAAATGCTCACCAATGTCTATGCATTGTTGCAGACATTGTTTCAAAAAACGAAGAGACTCGATGGTGTTTGTGATGTTCAGCACCTTGCCTCGTTAGTCAGGCGTTAGTCTAGCCGGCGGAAGTTTTTGACTACTCGCGGGATGTCCGTCCAGCTCTGCAAGGACACTGAGGATTAGTCATAACAACAACAACTGCTTACTTCTCACAATGACTTTAAGACAAACAGTTTGACATTATTGAGACATTTTGGCAGCGTTAGCCTCCTTATACCTCTATCTTGATGATTCCTTTGGAGGTAAATGATAAGAGAAACGGCTTGCTCAGTAAATGAAGAAAAAAATAAATATAGAATAAAATAAACATATAGAGAGAGAGCTGAATAAATTTTTTATTTATTTAGTATGTTCAAAGAGGTGCGCGGACGTTTATTGCTGGTAGGTAGCGTTAAGTCATAATCAGGTAATCTTTTAACTAAAGGATATGGATTGTTAGAAGTGTTATTATAAAAATTTGTGGCTAATATGTGAATAAAATTTTTAACGGTAGTGATGTCCAAAGTAGCCAAAATGTCATTATTTCGCTTGTACCAATGACAACGCGTACCCACTTATGTTGTGATGTATGTTGCTAGATACTTTTCTACCTTCCTAAAAGCATATTTTATTTTGCAATTCATATTCGAAAGGTAGCAAAGAATGATCACATAAAGACAAAAAAAACTAATTGAATTTGATACTTAAAATTTAACAGATTTTACATTTTGTATTAGTTATTGAAAATTAAGAAAATATATTTCCAAACTCAACATTATACATGCAATTTTAAGGATATCGACGTCTGCTTTCATCTGTTAACGAAATCATAAAAACAAATTTACTTAAACGTAATACTAAATCTATAAAAAGATTAACAAGAAATGAAAATTTTTCTTCTTTTTAATTGTCAGCCTTCTTTTACCAGTCTTGTTATATTTGTTTTTAATTTTGTATATAATTACAATTAAGTATAATTATATGCATTATAGATGAAAGCAACTAATGACACAACTCGCAATGATTTTGAATAATAAAACATTAAAACTGGCCTTATGACTGAATTGTGTTTCACTTGTTATACTTAAAGTTACATGCCTCAATTATAACATATATTAAAAACGGGAATAACTCAACATTCATTGTAAACTCTTAAAATGACAAGTTCAATTCAACGTTCTTTTTGGTGTTGTGAATGGTTTTATCACATTTCTTAAAAACTTTTTGATAATATAAAAGTATGCAAGGTTTGGTTTTCTCAACCTTGCTTAATTTACTTAATAGTCAATTGTTTATATCTTGTTCTACCGGAGATGATGCGATTCGGGGCTAGGAAGCTCCAAGGGTCCAAACACCAACCAACCAACTTTGGTTAACTGAACATTTGAAAGAGATTCTTCCATATGATAATGCAAATGTTTCTATATTCTGAAAAAGGCTACCGTAGTTCCTCTAGAGTTGCACAATTTTTTTAGGGTTACAATAGTTCAATTACTAACTAATTTCCTGACACTACTGCTGATGGTGGAAGAAGGACGTCTGCATACTAGCAGATTTCAAGACGAGAGGGTTTCTTTTCACAGCTTAGAGTTGTCAGCCCTACGCCCACAGTAGTTTAATTAAGTTACAATAATTAAACAGCATATAAGCTGGTTGTGACAGTTACATATAAACTGTAACTGTGGCAAATATTTTGTTTGTTTACTTGGCAATCTTGTGATCGATCTATCTCAAGGGATACAAGATTTCTGGACTTTTACTATGTATTGTATGCCACCTTTCTTTCTTATAGCCTCAATATTAAGTGTTAGGGATCAAAGTCAACAAGAAATAAAAAAGGTTTTAGGAAAGTGATGACTCCACTGATCACGTCACTGGAAAAGATATACAAATATGGATTCAATCCATCAAAAAACAATAACTGTTAGTCAAGAGGAATATTGCAATGGACACGCAGGGTTGCTGAGTTTATGCAGTTGGGCTTTATTACGATTGGCGCTGAGATCAATTATTTGGTGATGATTCCTTCAATGAATGGATACTGAGGACTTTAAATTTCTAAAATTTTTAAATAGCATGATAATAAAAATTAACTTGTAACATATTCTCTGGATATAATAACTTGGATGTCGGAGAACGTCGCTGGCTAGTACACATCCCAATCTATTAATCAAAATTCCATTATACTTGGCTGTTCATACAATATTGGTAAACCGTTCATTTCAATATAGTTACTTAACAGTTGCATTCACTTAACAGTTGTACCTTATTATTTAAGTCAAGCTGTTGTGTTGAATACAACTTTAAGAAACTCATGAAGATCAAATACTCATCTATTTGATCCTATTCTAAAAATATCTAGTTCCCCTTTATTTATTTCACTATTATTATAATTTATAATTTTAATATTGCTTCATCTTTAAATGAATCTTGATAATATTTTACATATTCCAAATATTGTTATCAAGTCCACCAGCAAACTTATTATTTTTCCCTCAGAAATAAATACCACCACTGAAATATATTATAAAATACATAAAGCTTTTTTTTTTTTTGAAGGCAAAACAAATTGTGTTATGGACAATCCAAGATAGAAGCTAACGGCTGTTGCGCAGCCACGGAGATTCACCAAAACTCAAAAATATAAAAAAATTGTGTGGATTTTTGTTATTGTGTGTTATGAACTGAAAAATATCAGCTTGTTAAAAAATCGGAATTGTCCAGAAATTATATTTCAATAGGAAAGAAAAAAGGCTAAAGAAGGATCCTACGAGATCTTTTAGTCTTTAAAGTGGATTAAAGTATTTAATATTTTAAATTACAGTGTTATCTCAGTTTTCTGTTCTTTAAAAGAAATCAGTTCTTTAGTTGACACAGAAACATTTTAACAGGTAGTAGGAGGATTCAATTCTCATTGCGTATGAAGTATGGAGCTTTATTGATTTGACAGACAATAATAAACTTCTGTGGCTAGGCGTGCACCCCGGATATTGTATAAGGGAGAGTAGGGTTCAACAAAATGAAGTGTAACCTTTTATGAAAGCTCCATATATAATACTAAATAATATATATTAGAAAAGATATTTGAAATAGATATTCAATTTATTATTTATTTTATTAACAATCTTTAAATTGCAATAATTTAGTTCATATATATAAAAACGGGAACATTGAAAGAATACATTAAAGAAATATGGCAAAAAAAAAAAAATTTAATTAATAAAAAAATACAATTATAATATATTTTTTTATTAATTACAAAATAGTTAAAATTCAGTCTCTTTTGATAGCTCATCGATTACATCATTTATGTCGAATAATTCGAATCGAATTGTATATTTCAATGATTTTTTAATGTAACTAAACTATGAGAAACGCCGGCACAATCAACGAATTTAGACTCGATAATAAAATTGACACATGAGAAATATACTGATTCATTAGTATACAAAAATTTAATAAAAGCAATTAGGCGATAGTATCAACAATTGTGTGAACACATGCACGGATGTCACTTATGGGTTTGGGGAGGGGATTAAGTCCGAAAGTCACCTCCTGAGTGCACTCTCGGTTGTGCCTCGATTATTTTTAAATTTCTGTCATCTGTGTATACCCATGGGGGATGGGGCACTCCTATATTAAGCTTTGCCTATGCATGGAGCTGTAAATTGAAAGTTTATTTCTTCTGCTCATCAATAAGTATTATGTCATTAGGGAAAAAAGTATTATGAAGTTTTTCCTATTTTTAACTTATATTTTAAAAATAACTATCTCATTTTAATTATATTTAACTGTAAATCAGTCAAAAATCTTCAAAATATATTTGTCAGCAGACGATGCACTAGTACAGAAAAATTTATAAAAATATTTATAAGTATATATATATTCGTGTTTTTAATATATTATGAAAAATAATACATTTTAAATACGTTAATTAAAAAGGAAATAATAATATGATAATCTCTGTCTCCCTTTTATAGAATATTACCATCTTCCTCTTTTATTCCCTTTTCTCTTTTATAGAATAATACATGGATTTTACTTATTATAGAATTGCTTCAATGGATATTATCAGACATCTGCATCATTATTTTCTACTTAATTAAAATTCAAGACAATGCAATTGATTCTTAATGTAATATTAATTAGTTCGATTTAATGAATATAATTGAAATAAATTCTAAATTTCATTTGGCATTATTTGGAATTTAAAAAGGGGATAACGGCATTTTTTTAACACTGGATGTTAGTAATTTTTAAAACTAAGTAAAAAGTAATTAAACCAAGAAGGAAATAAATATTATAATTTTTATTGTTTGCAAATTGATAGATTAAACAAATTCCATGCAATCAATTTCGAACAATGAAGTTAAATTGTGCGCCATCACTTAGTCCACCGGATACCAGAGACATGGATTGTAAATTTCAAAATTGTGAAAAGTGCTGTTTGAAGGTCTGTTGCATTGTATGGCATTTCACATTTATTTTAACGTGACATGGTAAAACTAAGTGTTACATGAGGGGATACATGTTTTAGTTTTTGTCAAAACCTAGATTCAAAATCTGTGATCCAATCAGCTGATATATACAAAAAGTAAAAGCTTACACATTTATATTTCTGGAGAAATTATTTCTGCAGTTTTCACATATTCTGTATCACAAGACTTTCTTCTCATTTTTTTTTGTAGTGGTGAATGCTTTAAACTTCCATAATATTATTTGCATTGCCAATATAAAACCAATATTTCCTGGTTCCTTCTTAATCTTGTGCCACTTCAATCGAAATGGTCTCATACGTTTTCAGATTGAACTCGCTACCAATTTAAAATCTAAAATTCAAGACCTTGATATTCCTGCCTGCTATTTTCCCCACGTAAGAATATTCATCCAGAATTCAAGCCGTTCCGTAAGATCCTTTAAACAACCTTTTTGTAGGGGAAAAGTCACAAATATTGGCATGAAACCCTTCCCCCGTCCCACTACCTGAAGATTCTCTTACCTCCAAACAATCGGCGTGTTCTATTCGAACTGTAATTGAAATGTTTCGTCGCCTGGTCCATGCATTATGCAAAAGCAGGCAGCCCGATTTCGAACGTTCCAGTGGAAGGTTCGAAGAGGGATTCTGGCAATAGAATGCCCATGGTGCCACTGGGGTGCCACCGTTTCCATTACAGGGATCTAGGAAGGGCCAAAGAGAGGATTAGGAATATAATGAACAGCTTGCGGCCTCGAAGCCAATACACCTGGGACAGGATTGGCGAACCTGAATTAAATTGGAATGCGGAAATCTCAATATCGGTGTGTGCTGTCGCCCATTTGGCGATGGGGCTTTGGACATATGCAAGCGGAATCTAGAATATTTGTTCTTAACGATTCTAAGTAGGGTAAAATAGGCATAGTTAGGGTAGTAAATTATAGTCATTGTTTAATAATATATCACTATTATTTAATAACATATGTAAATATAACAATTATTTATTACTGTAATACATAAATAAGTGTTTTTAAATTGTTTAGCCAGTGCACTTCTAATTGTTTATATAACATATTTATATTTTCTAGGGAATTTGTTTTATAAGCATCTAATTTCTACAGGAAAAAAAATCAGGATTTTCTTAAAACTCTTTTGGAAGCTTGAACAATATAGTATGAAGGAAACTTTTATATATTATACTTTGAAGCTTACATTAATAGAAATCTATAATTGTTCCTAACTATTCGAAGTAGGGTAAAATATGCATAGTTAGGATAATAAGTTATAGTAGTTATTTAATAGTACTATATCACTTAAATAAGTGTTTTTCAAATTGTTTATCACATGCACTTCTAATTGTTTATATAACACACTTATATTTTATAAGGAGTGGGTTTGTTTTGTAAGTATTTAATTTCTGCTGGAAAAAAATCAGGATTTTCTTTAAAATCTTTGGAAGTTTGAACAATACAGTGTAAAGGAATTTTTTATATACCTTCAGACTTACATTAATATAAATCTAGAATAGTTCCTAATGATTCTAAGTAGGGTAAAATAGCCATAGTTAGGATAGTAAGTTATAGTAATTATTTAATAGAACTATATCACATAAATAAGCGTTTTTAAATTGTTTATCTAATACACTTCTAATTGTTTCTATAGCATATTATTATATATATTGGCATATATTTACTAAAGAGTGAGTTGGTTTTGTAGGTATCTAATTTCTCCTGGACAAAAGTCGGGAATTTCTTAAAACTCTTTTGGAAGCTTGAACAATACAGAATAAAGGGAACTTTTACATACCATATCTTTAAGCTTAGATTAATAATTTATTTGGAATGGATGCAGATATTTGTGTTGTATCACAATTCGAAAATTATAAAACCAGCGTCTTATTTCTTTTTATTTGGTGTATATTAAATAATCTCGAAAAAATTGTCTGGAGATTATTTTTTTAATTAAACGAAAACGTTTTGTACCTGGCACCACCTACTAACGTGATTAATTCGTCTATAATTTTTTTATTTGCTTTTAGAAAAAAATTTGAATTAAAAAAAAATTTATGCGTTTCTTTTTTTAATGAATTTTTGTTTGTTTCAAATGCTTTCCTATATAAATTTATTTATATTTATTATGCATCATTTGACATATATATATTATACATTATTATTAAATATTTGACTACTTATACTAAGTTTATTTATATCTCTAAATTCTTTTTATTTATAAATAGTAACTCAGAGTAATTCTTCCCTTACAATTTGCTAAACTATAATTTTCCCCTTTCAACCATTTTTTTTTTTTTTTTTTATTAAAATTCACTAAAACAATAATATTTTATTTTATATAGTCGAAAAACGTATAGTCATATTTGTATTATATTTATCCTTCCTTATATTCATCTTACTAAAAATTTATTTTCTCGTATTTATCCTTATTAAGCGCTAAAGCAATTTATGAATTTATGTTTAAGAATAAATGGTAATAAAATAAAGCCCGAACTTCTAGGTTTGGAGATAATGCAAAAGACGGTATTGGGAGAAATTAGTTATCATTTGCTAATCAAATTTCTGCTGTTATACAAAATCGCATTCATATTACTTAAAGACTCATAATAACAAAATAATATTCATAACACTATCCAGTAAAAGACATTTACAAACAAATGTTTAATAATCAGGTTTTTTCATACTTTAATAACAATTGGAGTTATTAAAATCTACAAGAAAGACTCATTGAAAGAATAAACTTATATCTTCGTTTAAACATTATCTCTTTACAAAGCCGATTTTTGGCATGTTAATAAAAATCTAATAAGCATGTCCACTCTCAGTGAACGCTACAAATTCTAATGCTGCATTTTCATTTAGCACAATCTTTGGAAACTGCTTATACAGAAACTTATCATAATAAATTTAATACATTAAGAATTGAATAAGAAAAAAACTTATAAAGAGTTTAGAAAAGAAACACAATAAATCAAACATATTAATTAATAAATACATGAACAAAACAAAAACGAAAAAAAGGTTATGCTGGTATTTAAACCGAAAATATTTTCATTTAATTTTTAATTCATTGAATGTTATTTTTTTTTCTAATGCAGCTGGCAAACACTTAGACATTTGTCTTTGGATGCCTTAAGGCAAGCGCTGCACAGATGTTATTCACTTTACATTACCCAGGGGGCGGGTGTAACTTGAAGATAAGCCACGGACGCGGAGTAACAATGCCCCCGCAAACGCTCTATGATCATATTAGACCGGGACCTACGGTTTAAAGTGGATTCCGAACCACTACAAACATCGATGGCATCATCACCGGGATTCGAACCCAAAACCTGTCGAACCGAGCGCCAGAGCGTTAGCCACTCGGCCATTCAGGCCCTTCGAATCTTATTGTAACCCATTAAATATTGTGTAATTAAATTTTATCGAACTCGTTATGTAATAAATAAATAATTGTTAAACTTAGTTAACTAAACTGACTGCCGAGTGACTAGCGGTCTGGCGATTGGTGCCACAAGTCTCGAGCTGGAGTCCCGGCGGTGCCATAGATGTTTGTAGTGTTTGGAATTGACTTTAAAGTGTTTTTGACTTTGTAGTGTTTGTAGGAATTGACTTTAAATCGTAGGTCCCGGTCCAATATAATTATTGAGTGTAGGGCTGACAACCCTGCTCCGTAAAAAGAAAACATCTCCGTTCTGATATAACTATTGGGTGTAAGGCTGACAACTCTACCCTGTAAAAAGAAAACATCTCCTGCCTTGATCTCCTCCTGTCAGATACAATAATAGAAAGTGGGGCCTGAATGGCCGAGTGGCTAGCGGCGGTGCCATGGATGTTTGTCGTGGTTCGGAATCCACTTTAAACCGTAGGTCCCGGTCCAACATGATTGTAGAGCGTTGCGGGGACATTGTTACTCCGCGTCCGTGGCTTATCTTCAAGTTGCACTCTCCCCCTGGGTAATGAATGCAAAGTGAGTAACGTTTGTGCAGCGCTTGCCTTAAGGCATCCAAGACCAAGCTGACTAAGTGTTTGCCAGCTGCATTAGAAAGAAAAAAAAATAATAGAAAGTTTCAATTTCATATTTGGTTTGGCGTTATGTTTGGTAATCAATAGTGAATGGAATCTTAACTAGTCCTAGCTGTTAAAAACATTAAAAATTCGTAATATTTCGAGAATTTTTCACGGAACGCTCATTTACTTTACATATAACAATATTTGGGAGACTAATAGATGATCATTTTAGACTTCCTAAAAATCTTTTCCATGCATAATGAAAAAGTCAAATGAATTTTTAAAAAGGATTTTATTAAAAATTTAATAAACAAGGCCTCAACGCGTATGCTACAGATTTTAATATTACATTTCCATACGTACCTCAATGCATTTAATACATCAAGATTTAAACAGGTAGAAAAAGGCTGGAAAGAGTTTAGTAGAGAAACATAAAGAAGCATATATATTAGTTCCTATATACGTAAACAAAAAACATTTATGCTGGTATTTAATATGTGATAATATTTTATATTAATTTATTAATGACGTTTTCACATCGTGTGTAGTCTTCGTGATTATAAATGTAATGTGGTAAGAACTATTGCATATTACATTCAATTCTCTTTATAATAAATTATTACATCCTTTAATTTTATTTACAGTAAAGACTTTCATCTAAGGTAATATACATGTAACTCTTTATGTTTAGCGTTTATAAGTTGCAGATAGGGATTGCAATATCGGTATATCGGGATACCGAATACCGGTATTTTGAGCCATTTGTACAATTTTGTAATACCGGTATTCACAAGTTTAAATACCGTTTTTTCGGTATTTACTAGAAATTTAGAATTCTTAACCGGAAAATTCTTATTCTTATCTATGAATTCTTATCTGAAAACTAGAAATTCTTATCTGTGAAAATAAGGTTGTAGTTGTGAAGAAAGTGTGTAATTTTTTAAATTGGTGAGTTTGTTATTCACATTGTATTTGCATATCATACTTTAGAGTTCAAAATATGTTTTAGATTTATTATATATATACTCATAAATAATACCCCATAATAATGAATAAGAATAACTTTAAAGAACATAAAAAATCAATTGTTAATACTTCGGCTTGGTTTCATTATTTATATGATGAAAAGAATATAGTGGCACAATGTAAAAAATGTTCAAGAGTTATTAAAGTGAATGGAAAAAGTACAAGCGTACTCCATACACATCTAAAAACGAAACATGATGCTAATTTGTTAAAGAGGGAAGAATCTAATTGCGATGAAGATACAAACTCAACACAATTTCTAAGCCCAAACCATCAGGGATTTTAGATTATTTTAAAAAAAAAAGAAAGATAATTTGGATGAAATTATAAGTAAAATGACAGCATTAGATGGTTTGCCATTTCGAGTGTTTTGCAATTTCTTTCTTTTTCTAAAATTTCTACTACCGGTATTAAAACCCGTATCCCGGTATTAAGATCTAAAAAATACCGAATACCGGTATTGAACTTTTGGACCGATATTGCAATCACTAGCTGCAGATAAAATGAGTTACAATGTTTTTATCTTCAACTTATTAAAAAATTTGAGCCTTTTAAAAATTATTTTTTAAAAGGCTAAAAATTTTTAATGGCGTACACAGACGAAAAAATCAAGAAAGTGGTGTATAACTAATAATTAAAATAAGTAGTAGTTTATTGTATAAATTCCAACTAAGATATTGGAAATTAGTAATGATACAGATAATATAATATATATTTTAAAGCTTTTAATACATTAGAAGTTGGACAAGAAGAAAAACTACAAAGAGTTTAGAAGAGAAACATATCGTATTAATTAATGCATACCAAAACTGTTTTAGTTTTGGTATGTATTAATTAATTCATACCAAAACTAAAACAGTATAACGCTGGCAAAATGTCTCAATAATGTCAAACTATCTAAACAGTACACTAAAAGTTATTTTATTGTTCTATTAATGGCTTATTCACAACGTATTGCATTAAACGAATATTTTTTTTTCCAATGGCAGATTATGAACAGTTACAGCAATAAAAAGAACAGAGAATATAACAAAACATGCTGAAACAGAGTACATTAATCTAACATATCTCTAGTCTCCCAATATCGCTCGGCGAGAAAAGTCTTGCTCTGAGCAGGACAGTGAAGTAGAGTCCATGGCCTCTCCAGAACTGCACAGAGTGCATATCGGAGAAGGAACAATTAATTTTGAGTCTGTAAAGATGGTTTCGCAGGCAGTCATGTACGGTGGCCAGTCGGAAATGAGCGACTGATCTACGCCTTGGACCATTACATTGATTTGGGATGACATTCTTCCAGGACTTTTGGGAAACGCGGTTATAGAGGACTTCTTGAGAGCGGACTTTAATTGATCTTTTGATGAGATTTTTGATAGAGTGGAAGAGTATAGGACGAGATATTTTTTGTGTGATTAAAGCCTCCCTTTTAGCCAGGAAGTCGGCTTTCTCACTGCCTGGAACCCCGCAGTGGGCAGGAACCCACTGGAGGACTATAGATTTTTTCAAGTGATGTCAGATTTTCAAGATGATAACGGCAATCCAATATGTCTTGGGTTTTAGGATATAACATTGGATATTTAGGATATTGGATTTTTTTAAATGAATATAAATAAGATAACCTGGTGATCACATAAGAAAAAGGTGAATGAAGGAATTATAAATCATTACATCATGCAATCCTTTTTAAAATACATTATTACATCATCATAAATCTGTTTACAATAAAGATTTTCATCTACGACATTACGTATAACTCTCAAGTAGTACCGTTTTCCATTTGCATTAACTAAAACTTTTAATTAAAAAAAAATGCGCTATTTCTCTTTTGGGACACGCTGGTGAAGAAATCGCGAAATTGGGGAAATAATTTGCTTAAAAATCCAACATAAATGAAATTTAAAAAATTAAAAAGTGACTTATCTTATCAATTCATTTGATAAATTTCCAAAATGAAAAAGAATAAGGGAAATAGATTGAATTGTTCGCGTGAGATATAGTTACAGAAATACATTTTTATAATTATAAATGTTTGTGCGTTTAGGTAAATTACATACATTTTTAAATCTATGCACGTAAAGCAAGAATTAATCTTGTTATAATTATTTAAAAAAAAGTCATCGATTTAAATGGACTCGATTTCCAATTGAGACATTGAAGTAACTCGAGAAGCATTTAAACTCGCTAACTGCTCAACTAATTACTAATTTACAAAATTACTATTTTTTTCATCTTTCACTAAGATAAATTAATTAATAATAATTTAATTTGCGACAATTTAACAAAAAAGCTTCATAAAAATGGAAAATTAATGAATATTAAATTTATAATACATTTAATTACTAAATAATGCATAATTAATAATATATTTGATTTTTTTCATTATTTAAACCACTGAATACAAGGTTTAATATCACAAAACTTTCTAAACATTAAATGTAGCACTTTTGCTTCAAATAAATCAGGGAAATATATCTGTAAAGATTATTAGGTCATTAAAAAGTACATTATGTTATTACAAACATGGGATATTAAACATTGTGATAAGCAATCCAGAAAGCCAGGACTTAAGGAAGGGGTTCAACAAAATAAAGTTTATGAAAATCAATAGGTGATACTAAACTATAAGTGATAGAAAAGGTATCTGAAATTAAAATTACATTTATTAATTATTTTATTAACAATTTCTATATTGCTTCAGTAATTGCCTTTTAATTGACAACCTTCATGGTAATGATATAACTCAGGGGTCTCCAAACTACGGCCCGCAGGCCAAATGCGGCCGCCAGTGTCATCCATCCGGCCCGCGACAGCGAATAGCTTATTGTTGCTGTAATAAGTTGGATAAAAAAAACACAGAATGATAATAACTCATTTTTATTGACTTGCTAGGCAAAGCTTAATGACAAGCATTATATGCAGAAAATTTAATTTAAGCATAACAACTAACAAATAATTGAAATGAATCCCACTAACATTATAAACTAGTGAACATCCCGCGGTTACCCTCGGTAGTTATGTTGGGGTAAAGAGTATCGCATATGTATGTATATCGATGTTTGGGATGTATATATCCTGAATCAAACATATGATTTTTAGCCTGAAAATCCCTCAGGAACGGAAAAGCTAAATTAACGCGAATGAAACCGCGGGGTATCCACTTGTAAAAAAATACTAATGAGATTTATTTAACTGTGACTTTTCACTGACAACAGTTTGTAGTTTCCAACCGTATGCTCGCTCATAGCGCGTACTCGGCGACTAGTCTAGAAATTGTTGATAACGGCAGAAAAATTAAAAAGGTTTTGGCCCTTGGTACTTACTGGAGTAAACAGTATGGCCCTAAGGCTGGAAAGTTTGGAGACCCCTGATATAACTCATAAGAGTGACATAAAATTTAAATCGAATTTCAATTTGCAAATTTTTTAATTTAGATAATTATTATTTTAATTATATTTTTAATGTTATAAAATATAAGTGCATAAACTCATAAGTGCATATCATTAAATAAATTTCAAAAAAAAAAAAAAAAAATTTGTTTAGTGAACAAATAAAATAATTTTTATATTTTACTTCATAAAAATTACACATTATTATATATTTATAAAGCATTCATCTGTTTGCTCGCAAAATTTTTGTGAAAAAACAAATTTTTAATATTTTTAAGGGCCTAATTTAACTTCTATTCAACATTTTCAATTCATTTTAATAATGAATTAAAAATTTTGAATTGAAGTTAAAAATTAGGTCCTTAAAAATATTAAATCTTTTTTTTTAAACCCACTTTCAAAAGTTTTATATAAAACGTTTAAAATCATCTTATTTCAATAAATATTTGTAAATGAAACATAAGAAGCCTCAGTTGAACGTATTAAAATTTCTACTACATGTTTAAAATAATAAAAATAAGATTAATTGTTTTTCAAAACCTTCAATACTAAAAAATAGTAAGCTTTTTTTCAGCGTAAAAACTAAAACACTATTCGTAATATTTAAAAAAAAATTGTACATGATTAACTTATTTACAAAAGAAGTTTATGTCATTATTTAATTATTGAAACGAGCAAAGAACAAGAAATTTAAATATTAATGCTTTGAAATAGCCATTAATAAATCATTCAGTTTCCTATGTTTACTTTTTGGAAGAGTTAATATAATTAATAAATCAATTTGCAAAATTGTTGTATAATAAATAAATAAGCACTAATGGTTTGATAAGATTACTTGTTAACAATATAATTCGAATAATATTAATTATTTGCTGTAAATATAGAGTGAGCGTTTTTTCTCGAAATGTTTTATTTCTATATAACATAGTTTAGTCAAAATAGTTTTTATGTTATTTGATTTGAAAATAAAAAACAATTACTTGAGAATATTCAGCATAGTGTTGAATTGAAACACTGAATAAATTCACAAATAATTGAAAAAATGAAATTGAATGTTTTTAAATTATTTCTTTAGAACTAATATCATAATAAAAATGCAAATAACACAATAGCTTTTCTCATTATGAAGAAATGATCTCTCTATGAAGAAAAAAATTATCAATTTATAAGAGTTTCATATTCTGAAACGTTTTGATAGAGAATTAACTATTTTAAAAGCAGGAAATAAATATTGAAAATTTCAAAACTTGTAAAAATAAGTTGCGATAAAGTTTTTTATTAGAAATCCAATAAAGTTTAATATTCAGTTAGTTTCTATTAGAAATTCAATATCCAAAATACAGTAGAAATAAAGCATTTCTTTTTTACATGTTTTGAAATCTAAAAGAAAATTTTAAAATTTCATGATAATAGTTGATTATAAAATACAGATATCTTTTTTAAATTAAATTATTTATGTATTATATTCACGTAATTATATGCACTTAAAAATGGTAGCATACGAGTATTCACAATAGATATTTTATAAGAACACAAAATTCACCACTATGAATTATTACTTATTGAAGCGACCTGACTTGTGGAGAAATTATTTTTTTAAAATAGATGTTGCTAGAAAATATTTCGAAAAAATTTAAATCTAAAAGAAAATTGTTACAAAAAGCAGTGTAAAAAGTATCCGAATTAGTCAAAACAAAATACCGCTTACCATTACAAATGTTTCATGTTATGCATCCAACGAAGTAATTCTCAAAGATCTTAGAATTGATTCAATACAAAAATGCACTATAAATCTTACAAAGAAATGCTTTTAAACGTTAATATTTCATCAAAATCATAAACCCTTAAAGGATCAGATTCTTTTTTTAAATGTTTTGTTTCAGAACAATTTTAAACTAAAATAAAAAATATATACATTACTAAAATTATGGTCAATATGTTTTTAATTCTGATTACTTTATTTTTATTACAGAAAATCTAATATAAATTTAGTCATTTGAGTTGAAATTGGATTAGTATCACAATCAGAGTTATAATCTTCATTATGATTCATCATCTGAGTTTTCAAAATCACTGTACGGTACATCACGGTTATTATCACTGAAAATGTCTTCACTTTTACTCATTTTAAAGAAAGTAAATAAATAAAAAATAACTTAAGTAAGTGCAAGCGATCATAAGCAATAAATAACATGTATCTCTTTGCCAATCTTTATCGAATCAAATGTCTGTATAGCAACATGACATAGAGATAGAATGACGGATGTTAGACATAAAATATCACGACTTAACTCGTGTTTGCTTTTGAAAAATACAATGTAATAAGAAATACTCGTCTTTGTCCAAAATGAAAAAATCATTTTCGCACGAGTTAACTCGTGGCATTCCAAAAAGATACAAATATAGAACACGATTATACTCCCTATAATCCGTTAAAGGGTTTAAACTCGCTTACAATTTGCCACAATAACGATATTCTGCCAATTGCCGCAATAATGATATTCTTGCAATTGCCACAACAACGATATTCTTGCAATTGCCACAATAATGATACTCTTACAATTGCCACAATAATGATAATTTTGCATTTGCCACAATAATTATGTTCTTGCAATTGCCACAATAATGATAATTTTGCATTTGCCACAGTAATGATAATTTTGCACTTGCCATAATAAATCCGATTATAATTTATTTATTTTCATGAATATCTGATGTTCAACTAATTGAGCTTTATCTTTCAGGATAACCAGTTTCTCTTAATTTTTCACCTGCTACCATTTCATCGCTTACTTTCTCATCAAGCAAGAAATGTTCGGATTAGCATTTCAAGGAAGACTAATGTTTTATGATAAAAATAAACAGAAGCTAAACAAAGTAGAAATTAAATTAATAAAACAATTTGAAATGGATTATACTTCAAGTTTTTATTAAAATATTTTTCAAAAATATTTATATTTCCATTCCACAGTTCCTTAATGAAAAGAGTTCAATTTTCAATACTATAAATTTTTATATTTAAATTATTTTTAAACATTTTAAAGCAATAATTTTATGAATCTATTTCAGTAATTTATTTCTTTAAATTAGTTTATTTACTTGCTCTTTTGAGATTTTTATTATTGGTCTACAGATTTCAGATTAGTTTTTTTTATTTTCAAATTAGATTTTATTTATTTATTTATTATTGCTATTATGTAGGTTACATTTTTTCGGTTATTACTATTTTCGTAATCAAGTATTTAGTTTATTTTTTACATATCTTTATAACAATAATTTATTGTAATAAAATCACTATTTCAGGCTAAGTATAATTATAACTCTATATCTTTTAAAGGGAAAAAAAAAACACTTTCAAAATGATATGTTTCAATTTATAGTTGCTATTTGATTATTTAATACAATTTTAAAAAGCTCATAAAAAATATTTGAAATATTTTTTATAAAATTTTCAACTAAATATAAGTTGATAAGATGGAAATTAATTTTCGTATCAATCTATATAAATCTCTTTAAAAATAATAAATTTCTTTACATACCATTACATTAGTTCGAAACGAAAAAATTTGAAAACTGTTTTATCACTATTTTATTGTAATGATATATTATAAGCAATTTTTTGGTATTGCGAAAACACATTAAACCTAAAACTGGCAAAGCACTTCTTTTAAAAACTCTGGCATAACAGTTAGAAATTAGTAAAATTGAAGGGGAAAATAAACTGCGGTACAATCATAAACAATATGTAGTGAATAAGTATGTTAAGCTAATACATACATATAACCACCCTTTATTTAAATAATTCAATGGAATTTAATCATTAATTCAACTTACAGAATCAAAAATTAGTTTATATATATAAATATATATTTGTTAATTTTCAACTTTACATACTCTTAGTATTACTAATGCTACTTAAACCATAAAAAATAAAAGATATTAAATTTTTGTGAAAGTTTATTAATGCATTTTAAGATTACTTGAACATTTCAAAAGTTTTTAAGTCAATAACTCTCTTAAAAGGTCAAATATTTCTGTTTAGCAATATTGCGAAAATAAAACATAGTGGTAGTTATTACAGAGAGTATATTCAAGACTTCTACAGAGCTTAAGTAAGATAATTTAAAGCTTATACTAGTATATAAAAAAACAACCTTTACATATATTTTCTACAGCAGTTTCATTAAATCTCAACTATTTCCGCGGTATGAAATAAATGATTTAGGGCCTTTTACATATATTTATATTTCTGTTATAGATAATTTAACAGATAATTTAGGAATATGTCTTACAAAACTCGAATCTTTTTAATTTACTATTTGATATTCAGAATAACATACAACAGTGACTTTGGCCTGTATATTCTAGACAGCTTTAATTTATTTTATAATAAGCACTTTTTTAACAGAAAATGTTCATTTATTTATACACTATTTTGCATTAATAAAAGACAGCAATTAAATTCACCAGTAGTTACCTTAATTTACTGTTATTAAATGAGCATAAGCAAAATGGACTTAACTTTCAAAATAATAAATGACATAGCAATCAAATTTGACTTTTTACTGTAGTATTACTCAAAAACTATTTTTTAAATGTAAAAAACAAAGCATTATTATAGGAATATTTAATAGCATTTACATTTTTTGAATCTGTCTGCACACATATCGTTGAAAGGAAACGTCTCACCTCTTTTCTTGTGGTCATTTGTCGTCGCCATGGTCTGACCATGCATCCCGACTGCGTTGTTGTCCAACCTGTGGTGGGTCATCGCATGAAGGGACGAGCACACAGCCAAGGGCTGAGCGGGCCCGGGCCCCACGAGGGGCCCTATATGCGAACTCATGGACGATTCGTGGTGTTGGTGGAGTCCACCAACCAAATCCTGCAAGCACAGGGAGTCATTCAAGGTGTCCATCTGGAGGCCGCTAGAACTGACCCGCACCCCGCGACCATTGGCCGTTGTTTACGGACGATCACACGGAACGCTTCACGGGAAATGGCGCCCCGCCCCCTTCCCGCTCCCCTTTCCAATCAACGCAGGACTCGGCCCCGCCCACCGAGGCGACGCCGCCAACCCTCGTCCGATGCGATTCTTTTCGTTCATTCGCTCCTTCTTTCCCCCTCTCTCTTTTTTTTTTCATTTTTCTTTATATTTTTCCCTTTTATTTTTCCCTCCCCCTTTCACGTTCCGGAGCACACAAGGAAAAGCGAATTAGCGAAAAGCCGCATAAAAGAGGGAAAAAGTAGAAGGGAAAAATTATTGCAAATAAGTTTAATTTATATACGCTCATTCCGGAGGTTAGTGGAAAAGGCTTTTGTGAGTGTTACGATGAATTTTCTTTATTTTTTTTCTTTTTCTTTTTCTTCTTTATCTTTATCTTTCTATCTTTTCCTGTTTCTCTTCTTCTTCTGTTGTTTGAGAGAGAGAGAGAGAGAAAACGGGAAAAAGGAGAAGAGAGAATTTTCGCCAGGGAACGCAGATGTAACAGGGTTTTAAATTAGGCGAATGCAGTTAAGGGACTATGGGGGTCAAGAGAGGCTGTGTTTCCCGATTATAGGCGTAGGGGACTTCTCTCTCTCCCGGAGAAGATGCCATTTCCAGGAAATATTGGGAGTGGTGCAAATAAGCAGAAAAGGAAAGAGATCGTTTTAATGTCCGCAGAGAGATGTATGGCTTTGGAAAATGAATGTTGTTTTACAAATGCTAAGCGTTGTAATTTTTGAGGTACAATGTATTTGAAGGATTTAAAAAAATCTTTAAGCTTCAGCCAATAGCATCAACCTGGGCATACACACTTCTAATTATTGCTTATTATAACTACTTATATTACTCAATGACATTATCCCTGTTACTTACTTAAATGATTTTACTTATATTATTTTTACATTACTTAATATTTTCGAATTCCTATATATTTAAGATAATATTATTGAACGATTTGTGAGGTATAATTTCTCTGACAGATTTAAAAATCTTTAGACCGCCCTCAATCCTTTAATAAGCTGATAACATCAATTTAGCTATAAAACGATTTATAAGTACTTCTCATATTACTCAATGACATTATTCGTACTGTTTACTGCTACGATTCTACTTATTCCATTCTAGGATTCTTCTATTACTCAATTTTTTAGAATTCCAGTACTTCTTCTTCATTGACGCAACAGCCTAAGGGGGCCAAGGCCGGCTGCCGACTGGCAGATTTAGTGACAAACGTTTTGTTATTAAGGGGTAAGGTTGTTAGCCAACACTCTACATTTTAGACCGGGACGTACGGTTTAAAATGGATTCGAACCACTACATACATCTATGGCATGGTCGGGACTAGAATACGAAAACCTGTGGCAGAGCGCTAGTCACTCGGCCATCAGGTCCCGGAATTTCAGTACTCTTAAGATCATATACTCTAATTCCAATACTCTAGATATAATTAAATACAACGGTATCAATTTAATATTAAATAGTACTGAAACTTGCATTATTATAATGGAAGATGAGTGATTACTTTTTGTACATTTTTTTTAGTTATACTTTCAGGTGTAAATGAAAAGAAAATATGAAGTATGAGGTTATTAGTATTTCGATACGTCAAAGTAATAACTTAAACGCAATTTCTTGAGTTCACCAATAATATTATAGGTTCCATTAGGATATTTTCGTTTCTTTAGGAATATTTTCTCATATGTAGGCAAGTTTTCTTTCGTAGTTACATATGTAAGTTTTTACAAGCCGATTCATTCCTAAAATTGAAATGATTATTGATTTTTGCGAAATATTTTTTGCTAGAGTAATTACTTATAAAAGATATTCGTGATTATAGTGATCAGTTTCAACTTATTTAAAAGTATTACGTACCGCAAATTTTGAAAATTTCATACTTCAAAGTTTAAAATAAGACATATTTTGCTTACATCTTGGTTTTGCTTATGTTAATGGCGAACGTGCAAATCACTGAATTCGTAAATAAGTATGTAGAATATCAACTGAGGTGATTCTTTTATTCTATGATAGCGTTAAATCATAAAGAATTTAATTTTTATTTCAATTTTGGAAATTTTTAACTTATCTTTGTATATATTTTTTAAAAAGTTATTTTTATGAAGAAAAATAATCCATATTTTTATTCAGTATAAATAATATATGTAACTAGTTAATTAGCATTAGTACAATACATATAAAATAATTGATTGTAAATAAACGAATAAACAATTTTGTCAATTAAATGTTTAAATCAATGCCAATTACTGCACATCTCAACTAATGAGAATAACAAAACTTAAAATGCAACGCTTTGTTTCAAAAACCTTGACCTTTTACTTCCATTAAATTTGCAATGAGATTTTAACGTAAGGAGAATTCATTATGAAGATTTAATAATGAATAATAATTTTACATTTATATAAAATAAATTTAATATTTGTGTAAATATAAATGTTAAATTTATATTCAATTTTACTTTGCTTTTTATACTTAATAGTAACATCTTTTTTTTCTGACCAGTTATTTTTTAATCTAAGAAAATTTAAATTTAAACTGAATTGTTCCCAGGAATACATTAATTGAATGTTATTTACATGTTTCGATGGATCGATCTAAAAATTTTAAAAGCGAAAATATTCTAAATGCAATTATAGAATTGACGCAAATTTCTGAATAATCCCATAATTTGATAATTATATATATATACAATATAATAATTTTTTAATGTCGGACAGTTGGTCTATGTCATTTACTACTGACACCTAGCAGATTCAGAGTTACCCATGGAGCTATGGGAGCTTCTTGCCGATTTATCACTCACATAAACGGTTTAGATGCTCTAGTTCAGCATCTAGGACTGTAGGCACTCTTTGTTCAGGATCCAACAACGCTATTTACCCAACTTGCTCCAGCTCATATTCTCACTAAAATTGCAATTTGTCTTTTAACACGGTTCAAGACTGAGATCTTAAAAAGTGTATAAATAATTTTTTTTAATAATTTTTTTAAATACTGTTTTAAAAATTATTTATTGGGTGATTCAATTATAATTTAATAACTCAAATAATCTTTTTGGTGAAAGTTGGTTTATTACATAATTAACAAAAAAGTAAACTTTTGTATTCGGATTAAATATTGCAAAATTATAATTTATGCTAAAAAAATAACATATACTTAAAATTATGAAATATTTAGATTCCACGTTGTCATCTCTATCTTTCTACGTTTAGTTTTAAAATAACCCGATATGATATTGCATGTCACTTCCAATCAGAAACAATGTTCAACAATTATTTCCTAACAAAATGTGGTTTAATATAATATATAAAAAATCTCTGATTTTTAAGAACATTATTATCAACAGTTTAAAAATCGTTGTATGATACTAACGAAGTATTATAGTTTAATAATATATACAAAGGCTTCTGACTTTTATAAAATGATTGAAAAATTCTCTTCAATGTTTGACAATAACAGCTTTCATTTCATTAATTTAAAAAAAAAAGCAATAAATAATTTCAATACAGCTAGCCAGCTCAGCTGCCTATTTTTCCACTTCTGAAAATTTTGGAAAATCATACAATCACTGTCCAAAATTAATTAACGTAGGCCACAACTTAATATAGATTGCTTTTATTAAGCTAATTTCCAAGATGAAGTTCGTAGACGTCACCAACAAGGGAAAAAATGTTCGTGACCTCTACAAATTTCATTGGGAAATTATTTTAACAGTTGAAATTATCCAAAAGCAACTTAATAAAATAGCAGTTAAATTAAAATTTTTGAACAATTATATCCCATCGTCAATATATCCCTAAGAAACTCCATCCAAAAAACATCATTAAAATTAACAATTAATTAATTGCTTAATTTGTGAATTTTTTAAAAAGTTAATTGCTTAATTTTTTCCGCCAAGCTGGCACCAATTAAAAATACGTGAATCCAGTTGACGTATATTAAAGTAAAAATTTATTTTTAAAAAAATGTGAACAATATTGTAAAGTCAACTTATCTCTATAAACCCAAATAAAAATATCTCTAGCAATCAATTATTACAAGATAGCTATTTTTATGTAAATTTTCTTATAAATCTAATGACAGTCCCAAATTTCATTGAGGAATTACTTTTAACGATTAACGAAATCCTAATTCATTTTATTAATTTAAGTCTCTTAACAATATTACAATGCAAATTTCTCCAAAAATTCGAGGGAAACAGATCATCTCATGCAATCAATAATATCACTAAATTAATCCTGGGAAATATCTTCCTATCACTGAAGGAAAACTATAAACACTGACGATCTTTAAAAATTTGATTGAAAAATTACTTTAGAAATAAATAAATTCAAAGTCCATTTAATAAAGTAAAAATTTAGTAAAAATCTCTAATATGCCATCACAATATTGCAACGATTTATCTCCAAAAAACCGAATAAAAAAAATACCACCAACAATCAATTTTACTACAACAATCCAACTGTGAATTTTCCTACAGCGCTCATGACCTTTACAAATTTCATTGAGGAATTACTCTTAACAATTACCAAAATCCAAAAGCAATTTAATAAACTAACAATTTGATTAAAAAATCGCAACAATATCGCAACGAATCTCCCAAAACCCCTAACAAAAAACCATCGCTAACAATCAGCAATTGCACAACAGCAGCAATCCAACTGTGAATTTTTTACAACGTTGCCCACCGAATTGGCGCCGGTCGAGAAGAACACCCGACAAGCCCATTCCAGGCGAGGAATTCTCTAATGAGAGGCAAGCTGTCCCCCAGCAAGGAGAGATTCGAATACAAATGAGGCCATATCGGAGTTGATGCCGATCGATCGGGAGTAGTCGCGACCGTAGCTGTAATAACATCATGGCGACTGCTTTTCCAAAGAATCACCCTCAAGAGTCCCCTTTCTCCTCTCGTCGCTGCAAACTTCATTTTCTCTGCATAATTGCTCTGCGGTAATTTTATTTCTCCATAATGAGGATTTCGGACGAATTCCGCCAACTGGCTGCAAAGGTCCGCCGAGACAGGAAAAACGACGTGTAGCGACGGAATTTAAACGTGCAACATCGGTCTGAAAGGATTGGATTTTTTTTTTTTAAACAGAGAGATTGTGATATTCTTGTTCACTGTCGCCATTTGGGGGTACGGAGATAATATGTAACATTTTGTAACATGTATGGTTTGAATTTGGACGATGGCAGTTGAATTACTTAAGATTATTTTAACTAAATGTGGAACAAATTTCGAGACCTTTTGAATTTTTCATTCATTAAGTTCAATAGAATTCATTCATCTAAAAATACCTTCTTAAAAGGCTTCTAGTGAACTTCTGATAATTGTTAAGCAATGCTCTATGAAGATTATGTTCCAAAAAATAATTTTTCAGTGAAATTTAAACATGGATGTCCCATCAAAAAGGATTTTTTTCTTCTGTTTTTTTAAAATGGAAATTGCAAAAGTATATTATCCTAATTTCGTTTATCATTTGGGCATAGTAAATAAAATGCATTCGCAATGCTTCGTGCACATGAAATTCAAATAATAGGTAGTAGGAAATAATATAGATTATAATTTCCTACTCATTATTCAAATAATAATGAGTAGGAATTAATAATTATATTGAGTTGCATTTGTTTCAATAAAGAGAGAAAAGACTTAAACAATTTTCATGTATAAAATTTATTTTACATATTGAACTATATATATTGAATTTTTATTAATCTTTATTAACAGTTCTTTTCTTCAAATTGAAGGAGGAAAAGGGTGTAAAAGGTAACTTATAAATATATATGTAAAGAAATTAAAAAGACATTATAAGGGAATTAAAGGGTCTCCGTTTTTCCTTTCCTTAATTACTATTTTGAATAAGGTGATAAAATGAAGATTCAAAGTAAAAATAATTTATTTGTAGATTGAGGAAAATTATTTTAAATTGTGTCTCAAATTTTACTGCTATTTTGAGAACTCTTGAAAATTTTGAGATTTACATAGGTTTAACAGCATTATGATTGAATTGTTTTTAATATCTGCGTGTAGAATTCCAAATCATCATAGACTAGAATGACTGATTTCATAAATCTGTCGGAGAGTTATATCGAAAATAAGAAGGAAAAAAAAAATTTTTTTACTAATATTTAAATTAAATATTATTATAGTCGACAATATAAATTATGTTTCTTTTGCATAATCTATTATAATGCAATTTATACTTAAGTTGATACTTCACAATTCGCCTTCAATATTTATTTATCAATGTAAGGATTGCCTGTCAAAATAGCACTACCAATTATAAATAAAGAATATCTAATACATATTTTTAAATCCCATACACAGCGCATAGCTGCCGTGAAGGATTTAGAAATTTCATTCATTTCATGCTAAATTTTATCATATAAATTAATTACCTGTTAAAAAGTAATTGTTATTTCAGTTTCTTTTACGTGTTTTCCTGATAAATAAATATGCGATTGCTTAAAATTTTCAAACCTCCATTACAATAAACAGTTCTTAATTTACATCTTCTTCCCAATATCGCTGAAAATAACTGTTGCTACCTTTTATTAATGCACTGCCATAGCGTACTTTTGAATTATAAGGAGTGATTTTTTCTATCACAATTGAAATTTCTGACTGTGAAATTAATGAAGAAGTTTCAACAAACTAAGACATTATCTATAATATGAAACATATGGAGCCCTTATTATCGATTACTTATACATCACACAAAACAAAATTTTTTAACAAAAATGAATCACGTGACTTCAAGATGATGCGTCCTCAAGAAGATCACGATACATTATTTCAAAACCAAATATCAGCTACATTTTGCGATTGAATAAGGAATATTACATCGTTATTAACTCGTTATGTTTAAATAAAGGCAGAGCAACATACCTAAAAGCAGAGAACATAAATTTTCAACTAGAATATGACTAAATGGCAGAAAAAATACATTAAAAAATTAATAATCTGTAGTGAAACAGATATACTGACGTTGAATAACTAAACAACTGTCACAATTGCATTTACATAAAATCTGATATTTCATGTTTTTTGTTCTCCTTTAAACAAATCTTGAACAAATAATTCTTTTCATCTACAAATTATGTAAACTTTTTAAAGCATCATTAAAATCCTAAATTCAACAATATCCAAATGTAAAGATTTTATTTCTATTAAAATGTGTTCCTAGTTAAATACAGTATATCTAAAAAAACATGTGCATATTGTATAATTTGGTTTTCCTCCATATGAAGTATTTCTTAATTTCTTAAACGCTAGTGATTATCCATAGTTAGTTAAATTATTTATCTTTTATTATCTTTAAATTATTTTCTAGATTTAATTTTTTTTCCTTAAAAAACTTTTCAAGGGAAAAAAATCAATATAATCTGCAATCAATAATTAGTACTATATTCTTTTATCCATTAGTATAGCCTTTATTTCTAGTGTTCAAATCAGATAACACTAACGTTCATAAACATTAAGGCAATAAAATCTGGAATTGTGTAATTCACAAAAATTTCTTGTCAAGAATTATGTATATTTGTTCTATTAGCTTAGAAAATATAGGTTTAATTCATAACTTATCTCAAAAGCGACCTGATATTCAATCGGCCAACGCTTTGGCTTTTAGTACCACAGCTTTCAGGTTTGAATCCAGACAGAGGCGTGGATGTTTGTGAATCCAGGCAGAGGCATGGATGTTTGTTAGTCTTTTGGAATCCAAGTTACATTGTACATCCCGGTCTAATTAGCCTAAAGCGTACAGTAAATGACCGTACAGCAACAAACCAAACAATCTACAAAAATATGTGTATACATAAAATGTATGTATACTCAGTTCCAACACATTTTCAGATAAAACCAAGATCATTCTGGCAATATTTAAAAAAATTATTTAATTATTAACTTTTTATGTCAGTATTATAATTCAAAATACACAAAGGAAAATTTTTCAGAGAATAAAAAAATAAAAAAAATGCATTATATTCATACATCATTTGAAAAATTTTCATTTTCTCACTTTTTGAATCTAAAATCATCCCTGCTCCGTAACGAAAAAATTGTTCCTCATGACACAGAGATCCTCAAATCTGGAAAAAATGTTCTTTCTCAGAAAAAAAAGAATCTCAAAATATAACAGAGAATTGATACAATATATTTTAAAATATATTTATTATAAAAAAAAATAGGCCTTATTTACAAAACAATTGTCCTATTTTCTTAACTAAGGAAGCAAATTTTAACTTTTAATCTCCAGTGGTTATCATTATTTTCTGTGAGACCAATGAATCCTATCACTGGCAAAAATCTAGATTGAAATCTAGAAAAAGTAATGTATTCAAGTCATTAATTTTGTTTAAAAACTTTTTAACCACCTTCAGTACAAATAATCTTCCTTTCTTTCAATGTTTGAAACTTCCCACTATATAATGAAAGAATCTTTCTCCATAATTTAATACAATCCTGAGTTTTGCTTCTCCGAAAATATTTATACATTTCTTTACTACCCTATAAAATACGATAGATTATGAGTTTTACTTGGATAAATTGCACATGATTTATGTAAATAAGTCATCCCAACACAGTGTCGTGCTAGGAAAGCATTCCGATCTCCAGTGATTACCCCATCTACGGAAAAAACTACGCATCCTATCGCTAACAAAACTCTAAATTTATATAAAAATAAACTGTATATAAATTTCTTCTACCATCCGTACAAGTAAAGGCTTCCTTTCGTTTTTATCTTTAAGTACTTCGAAATCAGATAACAAAAGAATTTTTGTCCACATCATATCAACCAAATTCATTAAGGGTTCCTTTTTCCAGAAAAAATTTGTATATTGTTTTATCATCCAATAAAATATGATGAACTATGAATTTCTCGTATATAAACTGTACATAATTTAAATAAATCACACAAACACATTTCCATGCTAAGAAAGCTAATTATACCATTATAATCTCCTGCGATTATCACCATCTTATTCTACAAAGAACTATGCATTCCATCGCTAACAAAGATCTAAATTGATTT
This sequence comes from Caerostris darwini, assembly GCA_021605075.1. Taxonomy (NCBI): domain Eukaryota; kingdom Metazoa; phylum Arthropoda; class Arachnida; order Araneae; family Araneidae; genus Caerostris; species Caerostris darwini. The sequence continues at coordinate 169,132 of BPLQ01013615.1, read as the reverse complement.
TTAAAAAAAACTGCATAAAAAAAAATTTCCCCCACCATGAGTACAAGTACAGCATTCCTTTCCCTTTTTTTTCTCCTTTAAAAACTTCCCAACTAGATAACGAAAGAATCCTTCTCCACGACACTGGGGCAATCAAATCTGGAAAATTTCCAGTATAAAAAAATATTTGTATATTGTTTTATTATTCAATAAAATATGATGAATTATGAATTTTTCTTACGTAATTCAAATAAGTCGCCCTAGTACTTTTCCATGTTAAGAAAAGCTACTTACGCCATTATAATCTCCTGCGATTATCACCATCTTCTTCTACAAAGAACTATGCATTCCATCGCTAACAAAGATCTAAATTGATTTTAGAAAAAAATGCATAAAAAAAAATTCCCCCTCCATGAATACAAGTACAGCATTCCTTTCCTTTTTCTTTTTCCCCCTTAAAAACTTCCCAACCAGATAACGAAAGAATCCTTCTCCACGACTCTGGGACAATCAAATCTGGAAAATTTCCTCCCCTTCCCCCCTTTTTTTCTAACTGGAGCGTGGTGCACGGCAAGCCATTTTCCATTCCGAATACCGATGCGAAAGGATGATGGTGAGGGGGGGATGGAGAACTTGCGCGGGGAGGGTCGTTCGAAAATGTCGGGTCGATATCCAGGGGGGAGGCGGGGCTTCTCTCTCCCATTGGCGGACGGCACTGAATTATGACGGGGCAGGGGGGAGGCGCGTAGGCCTAACGTGATTATACCTAGCTTAGGTGAGACTTTGGGGGCTTAGGGCCTCTCTCAGCATGAAGCGCCGGGTAAAAAGGCGGCCACGGCTTACAGGGAGGATTAAGCGTGATTTGCCGCCAAAGTCAAAGATATGCCGTTAAATCCTAAAAGGCTTATGCCTTTACTCCTTGGAGGGTATTAAGAGAAGAGGGCCTTTTACAATGACTCTCCCGCGGTTAAACTCTCCTTAATAGTTGACATATCCGCGACACGCGGTTAAGAGAGCTCGATTAAAGGCGAGCACTTGTCACGGCTTTTATTTATCTCGCACGCGATCTTTCTTCTTCTTCTTCTTTTTTTTTCAACACTTGCTTGTTTGTTTTTTGTTCGGGTGTGTATAAGCGGCAACACCTGTTTCTCACGCGCACTTGAGTACCAGGAGAGGTCGGAGTTATTGCCCGTGAGGGGATGGTGCGAAAAGCACACGCACCGTTTGAGGTGCAAGGATGGCTGATGTTTAAGCAACTGGTGGTTTGATGGTGGAACGGTTAAAACTGGGAGATCATAGGGATGTATTGCCTTTCACACCATTTTATTTATTTTTCTTAACTATCCTCCTGTGGAATTGACAACTTCTTTTGGAAAGCAACAGGCTAGCAAGAATTTTATGAAATGTAAAAAAAGATGGGAAAAGGGATGAAGAGCTGAAATGTTCAACAGCTGCAAGATCGTAAGAATTAATCTGACGTAAAATTGGACTGTTTATGAAAACAACTCCCCTAATAGAAGACCAGAACAAATTGTTATTTTATTATAGAGACTATTCTTCACCGCATATATAGATAGTACCGTCACCTATTTGTAATCAAAAGGATGTTTTATTACAACTAAATTATGGTGATGATGCCATGAATATTTGAATTAGATTCACCGTGGTCAAAGAGCTGCCATCGTTACATTGAAGATGAACTTCTTGGTGACATTTTGGGAAAAAATAAACCCAGTATTTCGATAAAATAGTGAATCTATCACCGAAGTTACAAGATCATAGAATGAAATTGACGCATAGATGTAGTCAAAATTGGAGTATTTAAAAAAATTACCTTTTTAAAGAAAATCCGAACAAACTGTTCTTTTTCATGCAAGCTGCTTTTCACGCCTGCAGCTGGAACCGACATCTATTTGTGATCAAACTGTTATCTAACTGAAAGTCGTGATCACTTGAGCCAGACTATCATGAAAAAATGGTTCAGCCCAGTAGCACTGACATTGTAATATGGAACTAGCAAGTTTAGTGTCAGCATCTGGATGAAATAGACGAATTAATGTTCAAAGCTGAAAGATCCTAAAAACAAAATTGAGACAAATAAAACTGGAGTTCTTGTAAAAACAGTTTTTCTAAAAACAACCCGAGCAGTCTATTATTTTTCACACAGGTTGCTGCTTTTCATTCAATATAGTTAGAGAGGACACTCATTTGTAATCCAAAAGAATGTTTTATTTCAAATTAGCGATGACATTCGTTGATGTAGAGCCCCTTGTGTTAGACTCATCATTGAAAAAAATTTGTCATTGTCTCAATATCCTTTCTTCGTGACAGTACGGTTCGAAGTGAACAATACGAGGGACAGCATCCGGAGGAAATAAACGTAACGTTGTTGGAAATCTAAGAGGACTAGCCAAATAATATCAATTTCGCTTTGATAACTGTTTATTTAACGAAAAATAAAGACGCTTTAAAAAATAACTGATAATATGTAAAGATCAAAGATCTTATGATTGGATAGTGCAACACTTATCCATGAATTATAGATATTAAGAACGTGATGTCTTAAACATTGTTTGAATAGCGAAAATTTAAATGATTCCATCGAATTTTGTACAGCTCTTGTAGTGACCTGTGGTACTACGGAATCTCGTCTTTCTTTTCTCTGCTCCCTTTTCTTTCCTGCAGATGATGACTTTTTTCCAGAAATAATTTGCAACACAAGGTATCTAATTTCTTTAAATCTACATATTCTTAGTGTAACTCCACTTTTAAACATGGTTTTATGCATAACTAAGTTCAATTAGAGCAAAATCCATTATTCTGCAAACTCTATTATTAATCAGATGTCATTTTAAAATATGTTTTAAACTGTCCCATTAAATATTATTAATATTATTATTTGTTAAACATTGGTGAACATTTGTTAAACATTGGTCTGTTTCACTTATGTATGTCACGAAGAGTCCATTGACGTATAATTAGAAGATACACTGCGGAGGATTTTTAAGTGTATCTCTCCCTCATTTGCTTCAGTATTCATTCTCACACAGGATGAATATTCTCATTCATTCTCAAACAGGACTTACAGTATAGTAAATAACAAAATAGATTAATAAGGGATACGGTCCTTTCTTAATTATAAAGCTCTTACAAAATCAATTCATACTGGAAATGAAGCATTATATGAGTTCCTGCAGAAGTTAGCCTTTATTCATCTAAAAACGTCGTTTTCAAGCACTGGATTTTAAGTGAGTTGCAATTGCTCTACATAGAGCATCCTAGAGTCAGTTTGGTTGGGTCAGTTTGGTTCTGAAGATCTGATTGTTCAATCCATTAGTAAATATCATCCCAAAAAATTCATCCTAGACAATTGTGTGTTATTGTGCATTAAAATGAAATCAGAGCGAATCGACCCATTATTTCACCTTCTATACCTATACTTCACAGTAGTCACAGAATTATGATTAAGATATGGAGTTCAATGTGTACATCCATCTCTGCCTAGACCATCAATCCTCCGCTGCCACAGGAATCTTTGCTTTGAAGAATGAAAGACAGCAGTAGATCCCAAGTCAAGAACAAGTGGTGAGATTGACCCAAGACTTATCAGTGAATAGAAAGGTCTCCCACTGTTGATCCAAGGTTGATGTTCTCCGTAAAATGTTAAACGTGCTTTTCTATGCGCAGAAGGTATTGGGATGCAACTAGCAAGCATTTTTTTCAAAGTAGAATGCAAGTAGCAAGTATGTTTTTCGTGTAGCTTTTTGACGGCATTGATTTTGGATTCCAGTGTCCACATAAAGATAAAAAGAGAGCTGAGATGCAATGGACAACTTTCGATCTTCATTTACCGTAGTGTTTCTTCGATGATCTTTCCAGGTTTTCTCTCCACGGATCAATTGCTTTTAAACGGTCTCCATGAAATCAACACTATGCTAGACATCACATTTCAGCATCTAGCAATTTGTCCTTGAGATCGCTACACTTCCAGTCTCTTTATGATTCTCCACCCAATTCCGCCATCCAGGCTTTGATAGCTAAGCCTTTTAATTGTTTGCTTTTAAATTTTACCAAATATTGCTAAAAAAAGCCTCAAAATCCTTTGGGGTATCTGAAAGTAAGAAAAACGGTAAAGTGCCACGTTTTAATTAAAGCCTGTTCCTTTTATTACATCCAATAATACTGCGCACGCTTTCGTATTCAACACTGAAAATTTTCATCTTTGTTCGGAAGCAATAATCTTTTGTATTCAATAATTCTTGAGAAAATCGGACAAAATAAATCCCTTAAATTGATCATTGAGGGTAGTTGATGTAGTTTGAAGTCTAATAGAAAAGAGTTTTACCTGGTCAGTAGAATTAGGTTAAAAGGAAAGGAAGCTTTTATCCACCACTTTCTTTAGATATTTTTTTTTTTTTTTGGAGAATTTGCACAGAGCTTTTTGAGGCAATGTTCTATTTTTTTTAGATAGCCCATCATACATACTAGATAGCTAAGTATATTTTTGCTGTCAAATAAGATTTTTCAGCCGTGATTTTGCCCATATTTAAAAATATTTTTGCTGTTGTAGATTGGTTTGGCTACGGTCATTTAATGCGCACGAGGGCTAAACAGACCGCGACCTACGGTTTAAAGTGGATTCCGAACCACTACAAATATCCATGGCACCGTTGCTGTTGTAGAAGAATTATTTCTATCTTAATTGTATCTAGTTAATTTTTAAAGCATTGTCAGTTAATTTTCTTTTTTTTTTAAATCCAATGGTAATACTTTTACACGCTAGCTAACAAATCCCTTTCTGGCTATTGCAATTGATAACAATAGGAGAAAAGTGGGAGAGTAAAGCCTTCACAGAGGACTTTAGAGATTTAGTGGTAAAAGATTTGAATTTTTTTTTTTTTTTTTTCAAAAAAAAATTCCGCAATTTCCTGATTATGTAGTGAAACAGAAAAAAAAATTATTATTTTTTTCTTAAAAGAACAAATTTTAACTTAATAAGTCTAATTACATTTATTATAATTATAATACTTATATAACTAGCTTACAGAATCGACGAGAAATAGTTACTAAATTTTCTGCACTACCATGATGAGCTAAAATGGCTTACTGAGAATACCTCATATTTTTTAGAGTCAAAGAAAATAACTTTTTTTTCATAATTTACTTATAGTTGGGTCTTGATAAATGGTAGCGATTTCTCGATTATTCTCTAAACGTACGCCAAGTTGATGACACTTCAGTATTTTGTAAATCAAAATGTATAATTAGAACTCTACTAGGAAACTGGAGATGCGATTTTCGCAATCAGTCCTAGTCAGTATTAATAATTTACGCTACAAACATAAGTTAATTAAATCCAACTATTATTTACAAATTTGCTGTTAAGTTATGTATCAATAATTTCAAATCAATTACTATTCAGAAATTCTATTTGAATAGCATTGCCGTTCTCCTCATACCGACGGTAAACGTGAAATTCATTACAAAACTCAACAAAATACATCCTTTTGCCAAAATATACATATCGATTTCACCTGCAAATACATCACATCTGCGCAACTTCACAAAACCGGAAAGCACATCTCTATCCCTTTTTTTTTTCTCCCGTTTTCCCTTTTCCCACTCACCATCGATATATATAATACAAAATAAGAAATCCGTCCTATTTCTTTACGTTTCTCCCGATTCCGTGTTAGATGTCAAATAAAATCAGGAAAGACGCACCTGACAACAAACCCTGCTTCCTTCTTCATTCTGCAAGAGGGCAGGGGAGGGGAGGGAATAACACCCCCCCCCCCCCCCCAACAAGTCGAGTAAAAACAACAGGGGGCGCCGCGCCCCCCCCCCCCCCCGCCGCGTGAAGGAAGGCCGTGGGAGGGGGTGGAAGACCTCCCTTCCCCCACCACCCTCTTCCGAAGAGAGGGGTTGTTCTTCGTGAAGGGAGGAGGACGGTCGTAATGGCAAGGGCTTAACTGGGATTCTGGAAAAAGGGGGAACCGGAGAAAATCCCTTATAATAAAAATAAGGGATACATCTATATTTCGGGAAGAAATCTGGGAGGTGGGGATGGGGGGAGGGTGTTCTGGCAGGGGTGTTCGTGAGCTGTCTTTTGCTTGATAAGTGATACTGTTCATCATACGTGAAGCAGGGTGGATCAGTACCGGTCGTCGAAAATGAAGGATGTTTAGCCTCGGAATGAGTCATCCAGGATGAGAGATGGTATCTGGAGGCGGGTTCATGAAATTAAATTGCCAGTGGACTCTGCGAGTTTTTAAATGTCCTTTTGCGGATTGTAGGTGTTATTGGAAACCTTGCTTCTGCTTCGTGGCTGAGATGGCAAAATTTTGTTCTTGAACCTTCACATGG
>BPLQ01013615.1:45376-159787 GCA_021605075.1 Caerostris darwini | reverse complement strand
ATACAATTCATTCATAGATAATCTACAATTAAAGTTTGAAATATTAAGGAAAATGTCAAATCTACTAATTAAATATATGCCCCCTCCTCTCATTCGAGTTTTATAAATTATAGTCATTGATGTTATAGTTTCATTTTATGGATTCTCGATAGCTCTTATTGATCAATATTTTTAGTTCATTAATAAAAGTGATTGTCATAAAAATTCCTGTATATCTTATTCTCCCTGCTAACATGATCCCAACATGGATTTTTTTTTTAAGGAGGGTAAAGGAAACCTTATAAAATTTTTTTATTGATGTCTTGTATATTAAAAATATACCATCAATTTATGTGCAAATACATAAACTAAGAGATGAACTTTACATTGAGGACAACAATTTTTCTTTCAAAACTCATCAAAGAACTTTACCAATCGCATCGTTTTAAAAACATATGGAAATAGAGAACATTTTTTTAAAAATATCGTTTAAAACATCTTTGAATAAAAAAAAAAAAATTACACTGAATAGCTCTTCTTCATAATAACTTAAATTTAAATACAGTTTTCCTTGCATTAAAATTTGTCAATTTTTTTTTTTAAGCATACTAGAACTTTTTTTTCATAATAGTAGTCTTTCTGTGGAAAAAGAAATTTGTAAATTAAAAGTAGAAATACTAATTTTGTTTATGAAACATTTACAGCTTTTAGTGACATTTGTGTGTGTGTGTGTAATCACTAATAATTGTGTGTAATCACTAATAATTGTGTAATTGTGTGTGTGTGTGTGTGTGTGTGTTCACTTAATAATTTATACGAAAAAGTAAATTTCTAAATTTGTTTTAGCAATGAGTAATTTTAAAGACAACTGTCATCAATATGCTTAGTGTCAAACTCTGATGACACTTTTGTTAAAATTATTTCTTCTCAGTTAGAAAAATAGTGATAAAGACAATATTTAAAAAAAAAAAAAAAAAGATACTTGAAGAGATATTAAATAGTTAAAATAAAATTGAACAAGATCTAGCTTTTTGTTTAAACTTCATATAATGAGGTGGCTTTAGAGATAATCAGTGGCTTGGAAATTTTTTATTCCATCATATTTCTGTGTGTGCAAAAAAGGGCAAAAGCGAAGACTTAATGAGATAATTTGTGTTGTTTATAAGAAACCTATGAGACGTATTTCTGTCAAAGTGCACACCAAACTATCACTTTAAGACATCATTATCACACCAAAACGTGAATGGATCGTTTCCTTAATCCGAAACGTGTTTCGAAGTTCCATACTTACTTATAAAATATGTAATATTTACATATTTTATTATATAAATTTGTAGAAATATACTAACTATTTGTTATAAAAATCTACCTTAAAAAATATATTTTTTTTTAAATTTATTTATTAAAACAACTGTTTCACATATACCTATCGTGTTGATACTATAAAAACTGAACTACAAATTAGTTCTTTTTAAAATCAGATTAAAAATTAATAATCTTATTTAAAAAATTTCATGATTTTTAAATTGTTATTCAAGAAAGTTAAAAATATTGCTCGTTTACATTTTTTTTAAAATCAAAACTTTCACTACCCATAAAAGTTTTTGCTCAAACTTATGTTAAGATGATTTCATAAAATGTTGCTAATTCATCAAAATTTACCTTTGAAAATTGAAATAAAAGCATTTTTTTTTTTAAAGTTTAACTGAAAAATTAAAAAAAAATATATGATTTTTATAATGCAAATCATTAAACATCAATTATTTGGACCAGCACGGGAATTGTAACAAGCAGTCTTAGAAAGAAAATATAGCGATTTCCCAGACAATTTCTATAAAATTTTTCTAGTACTCTAAATTTTTTTTTCTTAATTTAGAAAGTTATTTCATTGTTACCAAAGTACAAGAATTTTGGGGAAAAAAACTGAAATACAGAAAGAATTTAAACACTACACAAATTGTAGCTTTTGGCTTTTAATAAAAACAAGTAAAACGATTTCAAAAAAGACCATTCAGAAATATATGTTGTGTACACATTATTCTTTATTTCTTGCAAAATTCAAGCCCAAAAGATTCTACAACCATCAATTGAATGCATATGCATCAATCACAATTCAGCCCCATTTTACTATGCTGAATTACCTACCACCTTCAAAAACTAATCCACACTCTGTCCCCCAAACCATCTGGCCTGCCAGAAGAATTTCCATTCAGCAGTGCCGGTACATCCGTGGGCATTCCGGAGGAAAAAGAAGGGGAGAATCGAACCAATGAATGTTATGTTCTGGGGCGCCATGTTTGCGTGGGAAGGGGGGGGGGGGTGCGGGGGCGAAGGGGGCGCCCTAATCCCCTGGACGGCCATCTTGGAATCGGCATCGACCAGCCCATTATCGAGCAGCAAGTGGCTTTCCCCCTCCCATTTGCCTCTGTCCCCAACCAGATTTTCTTCGCTTGCAGAGTGGCAACAACTATTGCGCAAAAGATTTCGGGCAGTGCTTGCGTTTCAGATACTTCTGATAAGGGTTCTTTTGCTTTAACTCTGTCAAGAACTAGTTACTTTTTCTTTTTTTCTTTTCCTGACTATGTTGATGGTCAAAGATATACTTTTTAATCAGTTTTGTATAGAAAATGAAGTTTGTATCCTTATTTTTGTTCGTTATAATAATTTGTTGTTGATTTTGTTTGGTATTTAGAAAAAGTTATTGAATTATTGGCCTTTATTCTTTAAATCGTTCTTTGATCGTTGTCTTTAAGAATAAAGACAATGATCTTTCAAATATTTATGAAATACAATCTGTATAAAAATATGGACACAAACATTTTTTAAAACGTACAAGTCATCCATTGATTACGAATCAACTGTAACTAACCAACAAAGAGATAGTAATCATGAATTATCGCACAGAAAATGTAATGCCCATTAGCATCACGCTGTCTCTACTTAATATTTAACTCCTAATTGTTCACATAAATCCCTTAGTGATCAAATTGCATTTTTTTTATCTTGTTGGCTTCCTCCTACAGAGTGGAAGTTCATTCTAGTAAATTAAGCATCTAAAATAATCGAACATTTAGATGTAAAGTAATAGTTTAGATAATCTTTTACACTCATTCAAAATTCCACCTAACAAATGAATTAATAACGGCGTAATCATAGACAAAATTTTCGTATATTTTTTTTAATACTTATGAACATCGTGTGAAATTTTGTTAAAAATTACCGAGTTAGCGATTTGGGGTTATCAAAAATAATAACCAATTCTTTCATGTAATTAACCAATTTTCTCAATTAACTTCAATGTTTATTTAAACAAGAGTTTATTTTCTTGTCATTATAGCTTTTAGTTTTATTTATATATATATCAATAATATGTGTAATTTAAGATAGAATATACTATTTCGAATTTAAAAAAATGTCAACTGTCGTTAAACCGGTACTAAGGAGATCATCTAAACCGGCATCATATTAAGGAGATTCAGGCAGTTTACCTGGAGACACAAGGATGCATTGTATTTTTTGTTGAATGAGTAATGTTATTAAAAGTTACTGTACGGTTTCTGTAAATGTCATATAATTGAAACCTCTAACATATAAATTTGTGTACAGATTATCAAATCCTATATAGAATTTGAATGTTAGCTAAACTTAAAATCATGAATAAAGTAATTTCATCCATATGAAATGGCTTATAAATGCGTATTTTTCTTTATAAATTGACGTAAAGTATGTCCCTTTTTTAATTAAAAAGTTACTTATCCTTTATGTTATTGTAATCCACAGCCTAAATAGTATATTAATACAATACTTTTTTTTATATTCTTTTTAGAAAAAGTTTGTTTAATTTCTAAAGCAATGTTAGAAATGTTTTCAAATTCTGTGTCAAATCTCTCAAGGTGGCTTGAAATATTTCGCGACAAATAAAAATTAATTAAAAATAATTTTAAAAAATATTTCTGTGAAGAAAAGCTTTGATGATCTATGCTTTCACAAATAATATCTACTTTATGAATGGTAAAAAAAAAATTTCAATTAGGAGACATGGCATATAATGATGATGTTTGATTATTGTCTCTGTAAGAAATTAATTATTTCGTAATTATCACTACATTTCATTACTCATATTGGTTCATAGCAATTAATAATAGTTTTAGGCATTGTATTAATGTTTATACTTTAATTTTTGAGTAACTAACAATATAGAACTGTTTATGTATTGCTAACCCACGAGTTTCCAAAAATTCAGAAAATATCAGAAAAATTGTTATTGGGAAATTTGTATTTATTGAAAGTTAATGAAATTTAGACGAAGCGTTATCAAAAAAAATTGCTTAACAAATTAGTTACAAAAAACTATAAGCTTATCTTCTGCATTGAAAATACGCAATGATGTATCATATCAAGAAATATATCAGAGTATAACCTCCGATCCTCTTTAATATAATGTGTGATTACCTGTAACAACTATACAGGTCTTAACGATGTTTAGTAACTGAGTTATTGTTTCATGGCAATTAAAAGATTCTAAAGAGCTACAAGAGGCAGAATCGATGCAATAATACAGCATGTTTAACATGCTCAGTCCGGATAACTTTTCCTTGTCATATAATAGTTTCCTCCCGGAAATAATTCTCAAATAACCACATATTTGCGCCACATATTGACCATATTTGCTTGGTTTACGTTGTTACCTTTTAGGATGTAGAAATCATCAATCGTATTTGCATAAGGAGAATAATTGGATCAAGAATAAGTCTCTGTATAACGGTGTGTCTTGGAATGATATACCAATCAGTGCTGCCATCCAAAGAATTGCCTACTGTCTATTGCCTACTGCCTACTCTAAGAATTGCCTACTGCCTACTCTAGAATTGAATTCCTCAAACATCGCAATGCAATTAATTGGATCCTCTAATCAATTACATTGCGATTTTCCGATTTACTTTTTTTTTAAATCAACATAACATACAACTGCTTCAAAATTCTCTCGAAAGGCCATTATCCTCCCCGCCTAGTAAACAGCATTGAAAAATCGTAAAGTATTTTTGTAAATGTGATCATCAAGTTTAAAGGGTTTATAAACCAGAAAAGAAGCAATCTAAATGCTCTGGTATAGGAAAATACATTAAAATAGTAAGTTATCCAGTAAATTATGTAAATAATAAATATGAATTGAGTGTATATATTTTCTTGGACATCATCTGCATTGATGGTAATATTCAAACAAATCACACTGATAAGCTTTTTAATAGAGTAAATGTATAGTAGAGAAAGTTTTCAACACATTTTAATTGAAAAAGTGGTATAACTGAACAGTAAAAGGGTCTATTGGAAAGATATAATGGCCAGTGTAGCTATCCAAAGAGATAGCTGCCTCTACACATATACTAGAACCAAGTTGTCATAATATGACTGAGAAAATAGCAGGCATCCAACTCCCATCAGATCAACTAAACTACTATGCCGAGGCAACAGCTGTAAGGAGCATGATACATAAATTTGGAGAAACTGGTTGCACAAGCGATCTATTTCGGAATGGATAACTTTTCATCCTGTCGAGATTGTAAGATGATAAGCGAAGTTCAATTTACAAGTGCAAACAGCGTTTCAAGAGTTCTGTAATTGCCAAATTTTACGGCTATGACGATTCTGCGCTCTGTTGTCTACTTGTTGCCATATCTGTTCCAGCCTGTCCAGATGTTTCAAGCAGGTGATAACCAATTATGGCTAGATTTCGGGAATTAACTCCTTATCCAGTATGTTGAAAATAGCAACTTGCTTTTACACGTTCTGTAGGTAGACGAGGCCCATTTCTCGGTGACTAGTAACGTTAATTGGAAGAACTGCGCGCACTGGGAAGAAGATAATCCCCATGGTGTGGCTGCACTTCCGTTAAGCGAAGAAAAAGTGATTGTATGGTACTACAAGCACATTCAACCTCCGCTCCTACTTTTTTGAAGAGATTACTGCCGTAGGTCTACAAAAGGTCTGCGGGAGCTCGCTATCTAGAAATGTTGACTAACTATGCAATTCCTGATTTGCAATTGCGAAGTGCTTTATATGACGCCGAATGGTTGCAAGAAGGTCTTTTAAAAAACTTTACTTAATACAGCAGTTTTCTCTACCCATTTCATGTTTCCGTCGCCGCAAAGGATCCCGATATCACTCCCATGGATTTCTGGCTTTCGGGACACCTGAAATCCAAAGCATATGCATTTAACCCGCAAACTGTATCTGATTTGACAGATGCCCTCCGCACATGAAATTCAACATATTCCTCTTGCTATGATACGTGCCTATCATCATCTGTCTGAAAAGTGTCATCTAAGTTCTTATGTGAAAGAGGTCACGAAGGAAAATTATGAAATACATTAAAATGTTTTGCTTTCTGTTGCTTCTCAGCAATTGTTGGTTGCTTCACTATCCTTCTTAGTCTATCTAGCTATCTAGCGCATTTCAACATGGTGCTTTATAACTCCCGTACTCGAACTAGCATTGTCCATCTATTACAGCCTCATCCCTGTCTGGAGTCTGAACCATTCATTTACGACTCATGAAGGCTTTCTGGAAAGAAATTTTTTAGTTAATCGCGGGTGTAGGCATTAAATAGGCCAATGCTGGGAGATACCTCATCCGATACCATTGATTGTGCAAGACCTGTGCTGCAGTTTCCTGTCATAGAATCAGCCATTCAGCTAGCCCATCAGTGTGGAAAATGCAGAATCTCTGCGACAATATTCAAAACTCCAGCATCCGTACAATGAAAAGTATTTCCAATCCAGCATTTCCAAGCGATTCCTGGTGGTCTTGGTGTATCCTAATCCTCCTAGAAGTTTGTAAACCTATTGCCGAGGTATATGCATATGATGCAAAAGGTTTAAATCAGAAATAAGTTTCGTTGATTGATGTATGTATAATAAAATAAAAAATACATTGTAATATTCTCGAAATAGTGGCCATTCTGTAACTAAATTGTTTTATTATGAAACTTAAAATGCTGTATATATATAAGATCTACTTTATGATTGTCGTTGAAAGAAATACGTCTGATGCCTGATGAAAGAAATGCCCTTTTTACGCCTGATAATCGTCATTCTCCTTTTGGATAAGCCCGTCATTGCTTATTCATGGTACGAGTTTTTCTCTTTTCGCCTGCAAGTCGAATTGCCAAATCGTTTATGCTTAATTCTATATGCTCTTGGAAAGGACGTTTCAATGTATACTTTTTTTCATATGAACGTGAATGTATATTTGGAATATGATTGATTTACGTTTTCACAATTAATTTTTAATAATTTCCGCCAAGGTTATCAGTCTTTATCCACATTTTTTTTCTTACAAATAAATTAATAAAGGAAACTATATTCTCTCTTCGATTCTAATTCGCCTTAATACAAACTGCATTCAAATTTTTTTTTTTTTTAATTTTGTGCATTTTTCGAATTTTTAAAATTTTTGCATATTTTTTAGCATTATACTTTTCATCTTTTCTCCACATAATACTGCAAAGTGAAAAAGTTTAATTTTTTTTTGTGTGTTGTTTTGTTTTAAACTACTTAAAACAATACTGTGTATCACGTTCAAGTGAAAATAATAATGCAGTAAGGCGTTATGTAAAGTCTAATTAGCAAATCAAACGAAGGACTAAATGAGCAGTTTAAACTTAATTTTATCGCATCCGTTGGGATTATAATTGTCAAACGTTAACATCAAATCAATAATTTTGGATTTGAAGAAAACAATTTATTTTTCATTCGTAATTTTATATGTAATTTGATAATTACAATAAAACACTTGTATTTTATTGCATGACTGAAGCTGTCTAGAAACTACGTAAAGATGCGGTCCTTGCGATCCATTAACTGGCTTAGAGGAGTCTAGTTTTAAACTCAACAAGTGAGTGTGAACCGAAAGCTCTAGAATCAATGTTAGATCTGCATGCCTATGCTGCCTAAAAGTGTGCGTATTGCATCTTTAATCAGGATCATAGTGAAAGATTCCCGGTTTCTCTTTTAAAACCCGCAAATGCGAGGTAGTTACCCCTAAAAACTCTCCTGAAAGGCAATGTATCCTACTCATAGCCTATTGGGAGGGTTAGGTGTTCGTTACATACGTAAGTGAAATACGAGACCCGCGGATATCGCATTAAAAAAAAAAAACTTACCATGACCACTTCTGAAATTAGTAATAATCCATCTTTAAACAATTCTGAAATACTTAGAGAGTCTGGTAAACATTTACGATTCTGATTCCTCTTAAAATATCATGAGGGATTTTCTATTGATTGCAGCTACGAAATCATAAATTTCTACTACTAAATATTCATCGATAGAATCTTAAAGAGAATTTTATCATATTATGTTTAAAAAAAATCGTTGCCATCCATTCTAATGATGACCAATGACTTTTATTAAAATATTTTATTTATTTATTTTTTAGTTGTATACGAGTCATTTGCCATTCGTTTACAAGACGTATGGAAGAAAGCATAAAAAAATTATCACGCGTCGATACGAAATGTTTATACTCACTTCGAATTTCCTCGTCTCTGAAAGCAATACCAAAATTGCATGCTGCATGGGGGATCAAACCTGATGCTTGCTGTGAGTCGCGAATCACGAGCCTTTTTGTTGACTAACTTTACATTTTATTCAAATTGATTAATAGTAATTAATAATTTTTTTCAGATTAATATTCTAAGTGCTATAATTTTGAAATAAAAAAATAACTATTCATATATTATAAAATAAATAGAATAAAAGGACCCCAAAAAATTGTGATTTTAAAATAGAAAAAGAACTTTTGGAAGGGAGTCCCAAAACCTTGTTAAAAGAACTAAAATATATATATATATATATAAATATATATATTGAGGATTATTTGGAATAAAGCAATATAATTCAGAATGATGCAAATGCTGGCTTATTTAAATCTTTTATGTATACTTATTTATTTAGTTTAATAATTTCGATTAAATTCTATATGTGCAAATTAAAACATCCACATTGAAATTAACAATTATCACTGGATTTTAATAAGCGACAATCTTTTGTATCGCTTGACGAACGCATTATCCCATTAAACCATTCATTTTCCTTTCCCTTTCATTTATTATTTCCTTACATGCATTTCGTCTTTTAATTTAAAGGATTTATGATCTAATTATAACTTTTGAAAATTCCAACACTTCTGCTGGATTTATTCAACTCCTTTTCCAAGAGAAAAAAAAAAAACCAAACCAGAAACGCACGGTTTCAAAACTTAACAATTAAATTGAATTAATCACTCTTCGTCAATGGGAGAGAGCACACACCATAAGCTAATTATTCAGATATAGAAACAAAAGAATCTGGAAACACTACCAAATTGTTTTTTTCTTTAAAGAAAAGGCGGGAAAAAATAAATAGGTAAAATATAAAAAAAAATGAATTCCCTACAAAAAAGAAACTCGAAACGAAAAATTTTAGACAATAGTTTCTTCTTTCTTATTTTTTTCTCTCTGTCTCTCTTTTTAATCTATTTCGACCTCCTTTTTAAACTGCTATTTGCCCCCTTCAAGTTTGTTCGCATCGTCGTCGTTCGAATAAATTATAAATAAGTAAAATGATGATAATAATATTTGAGAGACAAAGAAAAAAAAAATTAAATTAAAAAGTAGAAAGAAAAGGAAAGAAAAAGAGGTTTGAAAAGAAAAAAATCCAAATAAATAAATAAAAATCTTAAGCATGCGGAGAAAAAGATTACTTCGGTTAATTTATGAGAACCCAGAGAACTCAGGACGCTGTGGAATTTTCTGAGCACATACACACACACTCGCCAAAGTATAACGGGTGAGGGGGTGGTCGAAGAGTGTCTGTAAAAACGATAGAACACAGAGGAGAAAGTTTGGAAAGGAAAAAAAGAAATGCAGAGTGGTGTCGCTCTCTCACATTGTGTTGTTTTTCTTTTATTTGTTTTAGTTCTTTATTTTTCTTTCTTTTGTGGGTGTGTTTTAAAGCTTGAAGATTTAATTACGTTTTTATCCCAATGAGGAGAGCCGCAGGGGTGGAAAAGAAAAGAAAGGGGTACGCCAAGCTTGAAATTAACCGAAGTGTCACATTTCGACAAAGAACGTTTCAGCATGGAAATAGACATAATTAGGTAACGGAATTTCATAGAAATTAATGTTTTCTGAATGTTCTATATTTTAATTTCTGGTATTTGAAATGTTTATGTATATATAATATGTCCTTGTTGTGCATCAATAATGGTATAAAAATTTCAAAGAAAATAATTTGAAAAAATGGGGATAAGTGCACTATGTGACTATGAAATTCACCTGAGCGTATATATCAGGTTGTAACCTGAATATACATATCAGGATGATGGTACTATGTGATTATGAAATTCACCTGAATGTATATATCAGAATAATGGCACTATGTGACTATGAAATTCACGTGAATGTATATATCAGGTTGTAACCTGAACATACATATCAGGATGATGGTACTATGAGACTATGAAATTCACCTGAATGTATATATCAGAATGATGGTAAACTATGAAATTCACCTCAATGTACATATCAATTTGTAACCTGAACATACATATCAGGATGATGGTACTATGAGACTATGAAATTCACCTAAATGTATGTATCAGAATAACGGTAGACTATGAAATTCACCTGAATGTATATATCAGGTTGTAACCTGGACATACAAATGAGGATGATGGTACTATGTGACTATGAAATTCACCTGAATGTATATATCAGAATAACGGTAAACTATGAAATTCACCTGAATGTATATATCAGGTTGTAACCTGAACATACATATCAGGATGATGGTAATATGTGACTATGAAATTCACCTGAATGTATATTTCAGAATAACGGTACTATGTGACTATGAAATTCACCTGAATGTATATAACAGAATAACGGTACTATGTGACTATGAAATTCACTTGAAGTAATATATCAGGTTGTATCTTGAACATACATATCAGGATAATGTCACGATGTGACTATGAAATTCACCTGAATGTAGACAGATACCCTTTGATAAGAGGACTAAAAAAAAAAAAAAAAAAAAAAAAAAAAAGAAAAAAAAAAAAAAAAAAAAAAAAGAATACTTTGAGGTTCATTTGAAATAAAGCAGTATAATTCAGAAGAATGAAAAAGCTGTCTTATTTCAATCTTTTATGTATGTATATGTATACTTATTTATTCATTTGAATAATTTCGATAAATTTGACTTGTGCAAATTAAAATATCCACACTGAAATTAACAATTATAACTTGATTTTAATAAGCGACAATCTTTTGTATTGTTGATGAACGCATTATCCCATTAAACCATTCATTTTCCTTTCCCTTTCATTTATTATTTCCTTACATGCATTTCGTCTTTTAATTTAAAGGATTTATGATCTAATTATAACTTTTGAAAATTCCAACACTTCTGCTGGATTTATTCAACTCCTTTTCAAAAAGGAAAAAAAAAAAAAAAAAAAACAGAAACAAGCACGGTTTCAAAACTTACAATTAAGTTGAATTAATCACTCTTCATCAATGGGAGACAGCACACAGCATAAGCTGATTATTCAGATGTAGAAACAAAAGAATCTGGAAACACAACCTCGTTGTTTTTTTCTTTAAAGACAAAGAAAAGGCGGGAAAAAAATAACAAATTAGTAATAATAATAAAAAAAAATAAAATAAAATAAATGAATTCCCTCCAAAAAGGAAACTGTTTCAATTTCAAAACGAAAAAATTTTTAGACAATAGTTTCTTCTTTCGTTTTTTTTCACTCTGTCTCTCTCTTTAATCTATTTCGACCTCCCTTTTAAACAACCATTCGCCACCGTAAAGTTTGTTCACATCGTCGTCGTGAGAATAAATTATAAATAAGTAGATGATAATAATAATATTTGAGACAAAGAAAAAACATTAAATTAAAAAGAAAAAGATGTTTGAGTAAAACGAAAAGAAGAAGAAAACATCCGAATAAATAAATAAAAAAATCTTTTAAGCATGCGGAGAAAAAGATTACTTCGGTTAATTTATGAGAACCCAGAGAACTACAGGAAGCTGTGGAATTTTCTGAGCCGAAGTATAAGGGGGTCGAAGGAGTGTCTATTAGAAAGATAGAACACAGTGGAGAAAGAAATTTGGAAGAAAAAAAAAAAAAAAAAAAAGGAAATGTAAAGTGGTGTCTCTCTCTCACATTGTGTTGTTTTTCTTTATATGTTTTTTTTTTCTTTTTATTTTCTTTCTTTCTTGTGTTGATTTAAAAGCTTGAAGATTTAATTACGTTTTTATCCCAATGAGATAGGGGTGGAAAAGAAAAGAAAGTGGTACACCAAGCTTGAAATTAACCTAAGTGTCACGTTTCGACAAAGAACGTTTTTGCATGGAAGTAGACATAATTTGGCATCGGAATTTCAAAGAAATTCATGGTTTCTTATAGTACTATATCATAATATCTGGTATTTGAAATATATAAATATAATATGACCTTGTTGTACATCAATAACGGTATACAAATTGCAAAGAAAATAAATAGAAAAAATTGGGGTTAATGGCACTATGTGACTATCAAATTCACCTGAATGTATATATCAGAATAATGGCATTATGTGACTATGGAATTCACCCGAATGCATATATCAGATAACGGTACTATGTGACTATGAAACTCATTTGAATGTATATATCAGGTTGTAAACTGAGCATACACATCAGGATGATGGCACTACAGCACTATCAGGAAAATGAGACTATGTGACTATGAAATTCACTATATATCAGATAACGGTACTATGTGACTATGAATTTCACCTGAATGTATATATCAGGTTGAAACGTGAAGACACATATCAGGAAAATTGCACTATATGACTATGAAATTCACCTGAATATATACGTCAGGGTAACCTGAACATACATATCAGGATAACGGCACTGTGTGACTAATAAATTCACCTGAATGTAAACAAATACCCTTTGTTAAGAGGACTCAAAAAAAAAAAAAAAAAAAAAAAAAAAAAGAATACATTGAGGATCATTTGGAATAAAGCAATATAATTCAGAATGATGAAAACACTGACTTATTTAAATCTATTAAGTATACTTATTTATTTAGTTTAATAATTTCGATTAAATTCCACGCGTGCAAATTAAAATATCCACATTGAAATTAACAATTATCGCTTGATTTTAATAAGCGGCAATCTATTGTATTGCTTGATGAACGCATTATCCCATTAAACCATTCATTTTCCTTTCCCTTTCATTTATTATTTCCTTATATGCATTTCGTCTTTTAATTTAAAGGATTTATGATCTAATTATAACTTTTGAAAATTGCAACACTTCTGTTGGATTTATTCAACTCCTTTTCCACAAAAGGAAAAAAAAAAACGCAAACCAGAAACAAGCATGGTTTCAAAACTTAACAATTAACTTGAATTAATCACTCTTCATCAATGGGAGAAAGCACATACCATAAGCTGATTATTCGGATGCAGAAACAAAAAAATCTGGCAAAACTACCTCATTGTTTTTTTCTTTAAAGACAAAGAAAAGGCGGGAAAAAAGAAATAACAAATAAATAAATAAAAAAAAAAATGAATTCCCTCCAAAAAAGAAACTGTTTCAATTTCAAAACGAAAAATTTTTAGACAATAGTTTCTTCTTTCTTATCTCTCTCTGTCTCTCTCTTTAATCTATTTCGACCTCCTTTTTAAACTGCTATTCGCCACCGTCAAGTTAGTTCACATCGTCGCCGTTCGAATAAATTATAAATAAGTAGATGGTAATAATAATATTTGTGACAAAGAAAAAAAAATTAATTAAAAAGTAGAAAGAAAAGAAAAGAAAAGAGGTTTGAGTAAAAAGAAAAGAAAAAAAAACCCCAAATAAATAAATAAAACTCTTTTAAGCATGCGGAGAAAAAGATTACTTCGGTTTATTTATGAGAACACAGGACGCTGTGGAATTTTCTAAGCACATACACACGCACACTCGACAAAGTATAGGGGGTAGGGGAGGTGGTCGAAGGAGAGTCTGAGAGGAAAGAAGTTTGGAAGTGAAAAAAAAAAGAAATGCAAAGTGGTGTCGCTCTCTCACATTGTGTTGTTTTTCTTTTATTTGTTTTAGTTCTTTATTTTTCTTTCTTGTGTGTGTGTTTTTAATACTTGAAGATTTAATTACGTTTCTATAAAAATGAGGAGAACCGTAGGGGTGGAAAAGAAAAGAAAGGGCTACGCCAAGCTTGATATTATCCGAAGTGTCACGTTTCGACAAGGAATGTTTCTGCTTGGAAATAGACATCGGATTTTCAAAGAAATTCATGGTTATTTATAGTTCTATATCTTAATATCTGTTATTTGAAATATATATATATAATATGTCCTTGTTGTACATCAATAATGGTATACAAATTTCAAAGAAATTAAATCGAAACAATTTGGGATAATGGCTCTCTGTGACTAACAAATTCACCTGAAGGTATATATCAGGATAATGACATTATGTGAGTATGAAATTCACCTGAATGTATATATCAGGTTGTAACCTGAATGTGCATATCAGGATAAGGGCACTACCTGACTATGGAATTTCCCTGAATGTATATATCAGGATAATGGCACTATATCAGGTGTAACCTGAATGTACATATCAGGATAATGGCACTATGTGACTGAAATTAACCTGAATGTATCAGGTTGTAACTTGAACATACATATAAGGATGATGACACTATGTAACTTTTAAATTCACTTCAATTTATATGTCAGGGTACCATTATCCTGAGCATACATATCAGGATAATGGCACTATGTCACAGTGAAATTCCCCTGAATGTAGACAGATACCCTTTGTTAAGAGGAATTAAAAAAAAAAAAAAAAAAGAATGCATTGAGGATTATTTGGAATAAAGTAATATAATTCAGAATGACGAAAACGCTGGCTTATTTAAATCTTTTATGTATACTTATTTATTTAGTTTAATAATATTTAGATTAAATTCTACATGTGCAAATTAAAATATCCACATTGAAATTAACAATTATCACTCGACTTTAATAAGCGACAATCTTTTGTATTGCTTGATGAACGCATTATCCCATTAAACCATTTTTTTTTCCTTTCCCTTTCATTTATTATTTTCTTATATACATTTCGTCTTTTAATTTAAAGGATTTATGATCTAATTATAACTTTTGAAAATTCCAACACTTCTGCTGGATTTATTCAACTCCTTTTCCAAAAAAGAAAAAAGAAAAAAAACAAAAAAAAACCAGAAATAAGCACGGTTTCAAAACTTACAATTAAGTTGAATTAATCACTCTTCATCAATGGGAGACAGCACACACCATAAGCTGATTATTCAGATATAGAAACAAAAGAATCTGGCAACACTACCTCATTGTTTTTTCCTTTAAAGAAAAAGAAAAGGCGGGAAAAAAGAAATAACAAATAAATAAATAAATAAAAAAATGAATTCCTTCCAACAAAGAAACTGTTTCAATTTCAAAACGAAAAATTTTAGTCTATAGTTTCTTCTTTTTCCTCTCTCTGTCTCTCTTTAATCTATTTCGACCTCCTTTTTAAACTGCTATTCGCCGCCGTCAAGTTTGTTCACATCGTCGTCGTTCGAATAAATTATAAATAAGTAGATGATAATAATAATATTTGAGACAAAGAAAAAAAAATTAAATTAAGAAGTAGAAAGAAAAGAAAAGAAAAAGAGGTTTGAGTAAAAAGAAAAGAAGGAAAAAAAAACCCGAATAAATAAATAAAAAATCTTAAAGCATGCGGAGAAAACGATTACTTCTTTTAATTTATGAGAACCCAGAGAACTACAGGACGCTGTGGAATTTTCTAAGCACACCACACACTCGCCCAAGTAAAGGGGTAGGGGGTGGTCGAAGGATTGTCTGTTAGAATGATAGAACACAGAGGAGAGAAGTCTGGAAGAGAAAAAAAAAAAAAATGCAAAGTGGTGTCGCGCTCACATTGTGTTATTTTTCTTTTATTTGTTTTAACTCTTTATTTTCTTTCTTGTGTGTGAATGTTTTTTTTTTTAAAGCTTGAAGATTTAATTACGTTTTTATTCCATTGGGGTGGAAAAGAAAAGAAAGGGGTACGCCAAGCTTGAAATTAACCGAAGTGTCACGTTTCGACAAAGAACGTTTTTGCATGGAAGTAGACATAATTTGGCATCGGAATTTCAAAGACATTCATGGTTTCTTATAGCTCTATATCTTAATTTCTGGTATTTGAAATGTATATATAATATGTCCGTGCTATACATCAATAATGATATAAAAATTTCAAAGAAAAAAAATTGAAAAAATTAGGGATAATGGCACTATGCGACTATGAAGTTCCACTGAATGTATATATATGGATAACGGTACTATGTTACTATGAAATTCACTTGAATGTATATATCAGGTTGTAATCTGAATGCGCATATAAGAATAATGGTTCTATGTGGCTATGAAATTCATCTGATTGTAGACAGATACCCTTTGTTAAGAGGACTAAAGAAATAAAAGAAAGAAAGAAAGAAAATACATTGAGGATCATTTGGAATAAAGCAATATATTCCAGAATGATGAAAACAATGGCTAATTTTAATCTTTTATACATACTTATTTATTTAGTTTAATAATATTTCGATTAAATTCTACATGTGCAAATCAAAATATCCACATTGAAATTAACAATTATCACTTGATTTTAATAAGCGACAATCTTTTGTATTGCTTGATTGCTTGATGAACGCATTATTCCTTTAAACCATTTATTTCCGTTTCCCTTTCATTTATTATTTTCCTTATATACATTTCGTCTTTTAATTTAAGGGATTTATGATCTAATTATAACTTTTGAAAATTCCAACACTTCTGCTGGATTTATTCAACTCCTTTTCCACAAAAGAAAAAAAAAAAAAAAAAAAAAAAAACCAGAAATAAGCACGGTTTCAAAACTTACAATTAAGTTGAATTAATCACTCTTCATCAATGGGAGACAGCACACACCATAAGCTGATTATTCAGATATAGAAACAAAAGAATCTGGCAACACTACCTCATTGTTTTTTCCTTTAAAGAAAAAGAAAAGGCGGGAAAAAAGAAATAACAAATAAATAAATAAATAAAAAAATGAATTCCTTCCAACAAAGAAACTGTTTCAATTTCAAAACGAAAAATTTTAGTCTATAGTTTCTTCTTTTTCCTCTCTCTGTCTCTCTTTAATCTATTTCGACCTCCTTTTTAAACTGCTATTCGCCGCCGTCAAGTTTGTTCACATCGTCGTCGTTCGAATAAATTATAAATAAGTAGATGATAATAATAATATTTGAGACAAAGAAAAAAAAATTAAATTAAAAAGTAGAATGAAAAGAAAAGAGGTTCGAAAAGAAAAAAAAAGAAAAGAAATAAAAAATCTTAAGCATGCGGAGAAAAAGATTACTTCGGTTAATTTATGGGAACCCAGAGAACACGGGACGCTGTGGAACTTTCTAAGCACATACACACATACTCGCCGAAGTATACAGTGGTAGGGCGGGGGGGTCTGTTAGGACGATGGAACACAGAGGAGAGAAGTTTGGGAGAGAAAAAAATGAAATGCAAAGTGGTGTCTCTCTCACACATTGTGTTGTTTTTCTTTATTTGTTTTTTTTTTTTTTCTTTATTTTGTTTCTTGTGTGTGTGTGTGTGTGTTTTTTAAAGCTTGAAGATTTAATTACGTTTTTATCCCAATGTGGAGAACCGTAGGGTTGGAAAAGAAAAGAAAGGGGTACGCCAAGCTTGAAATTAACCGAAGTGTCACGTTTCAGCAAAGAACGTTTTTGCATGGACATAGACATATTTAAGCATCCAAAGAAATTCATGGTTTCTTATAGCATGGTTTCTTATTCAATTTCTGGTATTTGAAATATATATATATATGTACCTGCTATACACCAATAATTGTATACAAATTCAAAGAAAATGAAAAAATTGGGGATAATGGCACTATGTGACTATGAAATTCACCTGAATGTATATGTGAGGATAATGGCATTATGTGACTATGAAATTCACTTGAATGTGCATATCAGGATAATGGCACTATGTGACTATCAAATTCACCTGAATGTATATATCAGGGTAATGGCACTATGGGATTATGAAATTCCCCCGAATGTATATATCAGGATAATTGCACTATATGACTATGAAATTCACCTGAATGTACATATCGGAATAATGGCAATATGTGACTATGAAATTCACCTGAATGTATATATTAGGTTGTAACTTGAATGCACCTGTCAGGTTAATGGCACTATGTGGCTATGAAATTCACCTGAATGTATATATTAGGTTGTGACAAATATTCTGTCTGGCTTTGTTTTGTATCATAATTAATGTTTAATGATTTGTTTTGAAGCATAATTTTAAGATATGATGATACAGATTCATCTTCTAGCTATCTACAAATCATTGGATTCTCTATAATAATGTTAAGCACAAAGAACAATGCCTTCACCGTCATTTAGTGCCCTTTCAGGAGCTTCGAATTGGTTTTTAAGTAAAGAAAATTACTTTGAGTGTAGGGCTGGATAGGAAATGATTTGTTTATTATATGCTGTTAGGTGACAATCAAATAATAATCGCTGAAATGTATGGTTAATTAACGAAAACGAGATTTGTTGATGAGCAGAAAAAAATGAAGCTGCAGTTTGACATCGCAAGTGCTAATAAAAACGTGAGAGATTTCATTCCTCCCAGAAGAATTTGACTGGGAAGTGATGTTTCACCTATACTCTTCACCAGATCTTTCTCCATCAAATCACCATATTTTTAGAATTTCACTGAATGTAGGCTGGTTCAAGATAAAAGGTTGAAAGGAAGCTAGATTGTTTTTTCAAAGCAATACTAAATTAATTTTATAAAAAAAGACCATGAAAAGCTGATGGAAAGATATGAATGAAAAAAATGGCGAATATTCAATGATTAAATAAACATATTTTCGGTTGTTAATACAATGCAAAGCAATACAATTCAGTATAGCAAAGCCATACGATAGCAATCTATGATCAATTTAAATTTATTTATTGTTCTTAAAGACCAAAAATTTTGTGCTATTATTAAAACTACTTTAATTTAATTATCTCACTCACTATTAAAAATGAATTATTTCATTATTACTGAAGTTTAATCGAAATATCTTTCTTCCTTCGAATATTTTAAGGAAATATAAACAGGACACGACTTCCTGCTGAATCCTTCCTTCCAATCTGAAGGAAATCGAGAGCAGGTTCCAATCCGACTTCCTTCTCCGTCAGGAAGGAGCAAAAGGCCATTAGGCAGCAGGGAAGGAGGCGTCTGCTCGCTGATTGTGGGTCTCCCGAGATTTTCGCAAAGTGGAAGCATCTCAGGAGAGAGATAGGGGACTCCTTATGGCAGACGGGGTTAAGAGGAGTTCCCCAGAGTAACAACAGCATTGCCCTTGGCAGCAATTCTTTGTCCTCTGTCTCTTGATTCGCCATCCTACACAACTTCTATCTCAGATAATGGAATCGTAATGGAAATTTAGGGATTACGCCCACATAATGCATTTGAACTGTAATATTTTGCTGAATCTTAAACTTTTGCTTCAGTATTTCTATTTAAAAATAACGTATGCAGATATCTAAGTAATTTTGATTATATTAGTCTTTCAATATATAGTTTCAAAAATGTTAACTAATGGATAGAAAAAATTTAAAAAAAAATATTTATTCTGTTTCCGGCCATATATTCAAAATGAGCTTTTCTATTGTTTCTACAAAAAAAAACTATATGAACTGATCATTGAAAATTCAACTATTTTAAAGTACAATTGGCCCGACTCGTGGCTCAGTGGCAACGTGCGCCGCTGGTGAGCTTGAGGGCGGAGGTTCAATCTGCTGATGGCATTGTTGTAGACACTGCTCCAAAAACGAAGATGACGCTTGTGATATTCAGCATCTTGTGTTGTGAGTCGGACTACCTGGTGGGAGTTTTCCGGGTTTTCTCCCGTACGATGCTCAAATACGGGGTAGATTCCTCTAAATCCTCCTGGAAGGTACTGCCTTCCTACTTCAGCGACTCAGAGCCAAGTCAGACTTCTATCAACCGGTGCTCCATCACAACAGAAGCTTCCCCCTTTCCCTCCATCCATGAGTAGACTACTCATGGGGTGTACGTTTCGCGCTGCCAGACACTCAGCGCTAGTCTCAAACAAACAAAATATATTTGAAAAATAAAAAAACACTCAAGTAAAAACAAAGTCGGCCATGTTTCCCTGATTCCTTCCTCCTTTAGAAATAAGAAGCAAAATTGAATTATTTCATTAATTTTTAGGAGAAAGGTTATAGGTCGGTATACGTCCGTTTTGGAATAAGTTCAACTTGACATACGCTGTCTTTAAGCGCGAAAACTTTTGTTTGTAATACGACTTGCGTGCGTCGATTCTTTGCCAAATAGATGGATATCAAAAGCTTTGCAGGCAAGCACTGTCCCATCAAGGTCCAAACAAGCCATAATTGAATTGTCTGATATGACCAGACAAGGTCACACTTCTGGAACATCCCCAGGAGAAAGCAGAAGCAATGGTCAGATTTTTAGTCAACATCTAATCTGGTGATCCTTAACCTAGTCCAAGTAGGGAAAAGAGACAGAAAAGACAAAATTAAATTTGTTAAATTTTCATATTGTTTTTGTATTTACGCATTTTAGTATTAAGAGTGCTTAAATCGTTTTATAAAGTCCATCAATGTAAAATATACCAATATCAACAGGAATTTTTCATGGAAACGAATTAATTATTTTCTTCTTATTTCATATGGGAAAAATTCGTTTAGTATACGAATCTGGAATGAATTACACAGCCATGTACCAAAATACTACTGCATGCGAAAAATCCTTTGATTCAATAAACCAGAAAAAAATTGACTTCCTTAATAGTAAACGAAACAATGTAGAGAATAAATAACCCTATATTAAAGTTATTTTACCCTATATTAAACTTTATTCATTTATTTTTTTTACCGCTTTCTCTCCCCAGCAATTCTCTTTCATCTTTCCAATGGACAATCCAAGATAGAAGCTAATGGCTGTTGCGCAGCCACGGAGCTTCACCAAAACTCAAATCCTCAATAAATAATTACTTATCGGCTTATAAAATATGTTCCTTTATCTCCTTGAAGTTTTGTATCCCCACTATTACTGTGGAGAGAAAATTTGAAAAAAAAATATTATTAACTTCTAAATATTATTAAAGCGTTACTTCAACATATTTTTTAACTATACCACTTTGTATATCAATACGATGCACTCAATTTCTAAGGCATCCTGATTCAAGATTCGTAAATAAATTGTTTGCTTTCTAACTACTGCTTCTATAGCTGTAGTTAGACACAGTAAAGTGTTTTGTAATATTAAGTGCCGTTTTATTAACATACTGTTACATTATTAAGATATCTTTATTTCTCTATACATACTCTGTAATAACTTTACGTATTATCTTGTATTATTCTCATAAGGAATTATATTCAAGGTGGAAATGAAATAATAGAATTGTTTTGATTGAAGAGATTTAAGAATACTTTTTCAACACATTTGTTGTTACAGATATGTTGTAACAGACATGTAGCAGATTTAACTTTATCCAGGTGCATTAGAGAAAGGAGGGGACTACTATACAACACCCACGTTTTACCTTCTGCAAAATCGATCATTTAGAGGATTCACGTCTTACTCATCAAAACACATGGAAAGGAATTCGGGTTTTAGATTTATTGTGCCAACCTCAAAGTATAGACAAAGGTTCGCGGATAGCCATCCAGTTTCGAGCCTAAACCCAACACGATAACCACCAGGAAGTTCTGATCCACCATTACAATTTTGTTACAGTAATCAAAGATGAATTTACATCAAATTCTTTCAGTAAGGCAGCATATAGGTATATTTTCATTAAAATTTAATGTAATTACGATACACAATATTAATTTAATTACAGATCGGAATGAAATATCTGCCTTAAATGACTAATATTAATATTATTAATCAATGTAAATTCTAAAAGTTTTATGAAAAATAATTTTTTTAATAATTTTAATTTTCATTGCTGGATTAGTTATCGAATACTATATAGATAGATAGAGCCAAACATTGAATACTAAACAATTTTCGTAAAGAATCTTTTGCAGATCATAATTCAATTTTACTGAATTTAAATTATATTCTTAAATTGTTTTTAAAATAAAGACTTTTTTAATACTAAAAAAAATATGCTAAACAATTATGGCAAATTGTAAGAATCAATATAAAAAGTTGAGTTACTTTTTAAAAGGAATGTGATTTGAATCGACACGAATACACTGAAACAAATTAATGAAAGTGGGAAAGGAATTAAATCTGAAGAAAATGCTTTTAATTTCAGATATAAATTAATATTTTGCGCAATGAAAGTAACTCTTTAAAAATTATTTACTATTTATTGTTCAATATATCAGTAAATTAAAATTAGCTTTTCACTAGGAATTAATTTTTGGATAATTCAACTAAAAAAAAAATCTTTAACTTAAGACAAAAGCAGATACATGAATTATTATTCTACAAATATTAATTATATTAATTTGCTGTTTAGATATTTTTCTAAATAACTGTACTTTTCAATTGAATATATTCAATTACGAATAATTTCAACATGACTACAAAAGATATTTTTTACTAAATAACACGCTTTAGTTAAATAATGCAATAGAGCATTGTTTTGAAAATGCAGCATAGCTTTATTTTCTAACATTGTTTACAAATAAAAAACAAAATAAATTCTTTTATCATTTAATTTAAAATAAATTTTAGATATCCCAAATCATTTTCAAATCCCATTTCATTTCAAATCATCTCCACTTTCTTTACGGAGAAAGCTTTTATTTAAGAATAATTATTTCAGAAATAATTATTCTTCTCCTCATAATTTTCACTAAAAACCAATTAAATGTTTAATGATTAAGAAGTCTCTTTATATGTTTTTACATTTAATTATTAAAAACAAGATATACATAAATGAGAAATGTAATTTGAACTTTCAATTTTGATTTTATAGCAATTTTATCAGCATCTAATCAAAATTTTGGCCATTTTAATCAAATCAAGCTAATTAAAAAGCATGAAATGATTCAAATGATATAGTTCAAATAATAAATTTAATTATTTTTAAGCTATAAGCATTTAGGAAAAATAACACTGATTTTATTTTAAATTTTAAATAAAAAAAAGAGGAAATAATGCAATGAAAAATTATAATCTTAAGCTATATATCTCAGAGCAAATGATGCAGATATTATTAATAAAAAATTCTAATGGGAAAAGCAGTTCAGAAATTTTTATTATAATATAATCAGAAATTTTTTTTAATGAAAACTTTTTAAGTTAAGGAGTATTTATTATTAGTAAATACACTATCTTTAAAGTGAGTAGATATTTTACATATTGATCAGATTGTATTCATAATTCTATTCCATCAATTATTTAATAACAGAAATAAATATCTTGCTTGACTAAACTAATAACAGTAATATTTAATATTAATACTACTTCTGTTACTATTACTAATAATTGATTATTTAAAGAAATTTTTAATGATTATAGTTAAAAATTGAGTATATTCAATTATTATTTTTTTACAATAGAAAATCTTTGATCAGTTTTATTTTTGAGTAAAACAAATATTACTTTTTTAACAATCTAATAGCAATTTTTGTAGATATTATTATGGAAATATTTTAGGCATAATTTTTTCATATTAGGTGGTATATTGATAGGAGCTAAGTATGAAGAATCTTATCTGAAAATTACATTATTAATTATGATTTTTTACTCGTTTTAGTGAATTTAGATTTAGAAGACTATGTAATTTGAACTGAAAATATTCTAAGCTACAAATATTCAAACTTTTTCTTAAAATAAAGCAGGAAATTCAAAGCATTCAAAGTGATAAGTGAAATTCAGAGCATTACATATTTTTGCATCATTATCAATGAGTAATGACTCAGAAATACTATATTTTTATTAATTTTATTTGCAATAAATTACAGTACATCATCAAGATATGTTTGTACATTTTTACACATCCCTACTATGATAAATTTATTTTAGATATTTTATTTACCAGCATTTCAGTGGAAAATTATACTTAATATATAATGCGTACACATTTAATTTTTTTTAAAAAAAAATGTTTAATGAAATGGAGATGCAGTGCATGCATACTATAAATATTATAAAATGAAAAATGAAGTTAAATCTGAGATCCATTAAGAAGTAGTAAAACTGTATATTAAATTGAAATTGATAGATTTTCTTCTGTGCTTAAGAAATAAAATTAAAATTTATAATAGTATAAAATTTATTATAGTAATTTTTAAGCATGAGCAATCAAACTCTTCAGTTTAAATTAAAATTACTATGATTATTTTCAAAATGTTAAAATGATATACATTAATATACAATTTTGCTGTTTGAATTTCTCATCAGAAGCAAAAATACATTATTTCAACTTCAATCTCATAAAAATAAGAATATCTCATGATAATTATTTTTAGAAGTAGCAATTTTTATCTTAAAGTAACAAAAATTATAATTCAGAACAAATTTCATGATTACTTTAAATACTATTTATGTTCAATCCTTATAAATATATGATTTTTTATTTTTATTATTGTTATATTTGAGAGTAGACTGTTTTTGCATAGTTAATTTTGTTGTGATGCAAGTAAAATTTTACAAATATATAATAAATCTACACTCATCAGACAACTTATAGACAATTTATCAATCAGAAAATTTCACAACAAACTAAATTCATATCTAAAAAATGATTGGAACAAAATAATATTTTCATTTTCTTAAATCATACTGTTTCTACAAACCCAAATTTATTACAATTTATGATACTCTAAACAAAAACATATAGTGCTATACATAAGCACCATTTGAATAAACACAATTTTACATTTTGTACACTTTAATTTACATTATATTTTATAACAATGCGTACAACTAGAAAATTTCGAAACAATAAAATACCATATCTATCAAACTCAACAAATTTAAGTACTATTTTCATCTTTTATAACACAGGGAGGATCATCTTATAAATAATTAATATTAATTTTTGTACACAAAAATTAGTCATAATAGACTTATTCCATGGAAAATTAAATTTGTTGTTTGTTTATCAATCAGATTTAGAAATGCTTTACAATAATGAGATAAATTGAAGATTTAAAACAGCACGAGGGAGAATCAGTAATTTTTATATAGAAAGAAAGAAACATTTGTGTACATATTTTAAAAGTATTTATTGATGAAAATTATCGATATTTGTCATAAGTTTATGAAGTTGGAAATATGTTTTCAGGTCCGTCGCGCAATCATTAATAATGGAATGTTGTTGTTTTTTTAGTTTTTGAATATATAAGTAGATATAAAATTAGCAACATGTTTCCTTCAGTATATATTCCTACTAACAATAAATATTTGAAAAAATATCGGATGAAATCAGCCAAAAATTGCTTTGAAAATCAACCGATCATTCGTAACTCACTGATTAGCCGTTTCATCTCTAAGAAAATATTTTTTCTACAGGGGCAGATTACTAAATTTTATAAAAACAAGTACGACTATAAAATTTTATAGATTAATCACTACAATATCTGCCAAAATAATCTTTAACTTTAACTTTTTAGTAAACTAAAAATCACCGAACTGCACATCAACCTGCATAACTATAAAATGTTGTGTTTACTATGCATTCCCATTAATCTACTGTAATCAACCAAATTACATTTGTCAATAATGGTTGAATACATCAAATATATCTTATACCATAGCAGAATACCGATATAGCAATTATAACAAGTGCACAATATAACAATTACAACTTACTAAAACCAACCATTCCTTAATAATAATCTTTCACCATGGTAAGTTTAAACAATTACTGATTAAACGAACGGTCCGGGAATGGAGAACATATTTTTCTACAGTGGCAGAATACTAAATTTTATAGAGACGATAGATATTTTAGATATTTTATAGAATTATAACTACAAAATTTTATAAATTAATCGATACAATAACTGCCAAAGTTGAAGTTAAAGATTATTATCTTTAACTTCAACTTTTTAGCAAACTAAAAATCATCGAACAGTACATGAACCTGCATAACTATAAAATGTTGTGTTTACTACAAATTCCCATTAATCTATGTAATCAACCAAAATAACATTTGTATTTTTTTTTTATACATTTGTCACTAATGGTTGAATACATCAATTACTACAGCTTATACCATAGCAGTATAACAGTTACAACAAATGCAAGATATAACAATTACAACTTACTAAAACCAACCATTCCTTAATCATAATTATTCACCATGATTAAATTCAAACAGTTATTGATTAAACAGGCGGTCCGGGAATGGAGAAAACGGCACTTACCGTGGTACTGGTGATGCGGCAGTGCGAGTAGATGTGGCGGCAGGAACATGCTCAGGGTCCGGCAGGCGAGTGAGCCGGATTCTCCTTCAGCGGCCTCTCCCGTAAGCCTAAGGGATTTGGGCCGGGCCCTCCCATTTGCTGGCGGCTGAAGCGGCATTAGGGCGGCTTAGGCCCCCTCCATCCATAACTTAGAAAGAGAGACACGCCGGAGAAAAATCCATTCCCAATTTTTATCCGGGAAAAATCTGGATTTCGCAGACGGAGAAATATGTATTCATTTCTCTCTCCCTCGTCCGATTTTCCATTCAGTTTAACGGGATGACTGATCTGGAATAGTTATTCTCCAATTTCGCTTTTCTCTTCTCTGAAGGGGATTTGACTTCGTTAAGAGTTTCCAGCTTAAATGGGAGATAGCGTTATTGGAATGGGCTCTTGGCTTTCTCAAGTATCACGATTTGAATATGGGACTGTACTACTTTGCTGAAAATACAATTTGTATTTTTCAGTTATTCGTGATTATATATATATAACTTTAAAAAAATACATTGAGGCGACTAAAGAAATTAATTTATAATATTTTCTCTTACTATAATTCTTATCTATAATACCTTAATTTTAACATTTTATCGGTATTCATTATTGTATTGCATGTCTTGAATTTGTACATTTCAGATATAATTTTGTTTTAAATTATTATAATCTAACCAAATATAAGATCTGGATTTTGCAGACGTAAAAATAAATGCACGGATTCCATAAAACATATTTAACTAAAATTATCCTTTTTGCATATTTATGTGGAAAAGAATTTTGGTTTGTCTCTTTATGATAATTTTTTTTCTTTGCACACTTTAGGCTAATTAGATCAGGACCAACGTTTAAGGGAATCCGAAAGACTAACAAAGTATACATCCCACCACCAGGATTCGAGCCTGAAGCCTGTGGTATCAAAGATGAGAGCGCTAGCCAATTAGCTACCATGCTGCCCATGGAAAGAAAAACCCGTGTTAAGAAAAACCCATTTATAAAAATGATAGATTTAATAATTGATTATTCATATTCAAAAAATAAAATATGTATATTGCTTTTTTTTTCAAACGTCAGGAAAATGTATCCATTTAAACAGATTTGTGATGAAAGTATATTTTGCAAAAAATTCTAAGAAGTTATTGTAAAAAATTTAAATTATTGAACATTTTAACTTGTGACAAATAGTTAGTTAACTATTATTAGTTATAGTTAATTAACTGTTTTTAATGAAAATTACAACTAGTAATTACTAGCTGATGTGTATATACATGGTAAATGTATCATGAAAGTTATAATTAACTATTTGTTGAACAAGCAGAATTGCATTAAAAGACATATAATTGTAGAAGATACATATTTTTCTTTATGATTAGCTATAGGTATAATAATTACGTAATTATACCCAAAGCAACTAAAATGGCTTGTTGTACATTAACAAACTTCATGTTCCATTCATGTATACCATGAACATGCCACTAACGGGCAATGAAAGGACGTTGTAGTCTTTCAGGAAAACTTTTGAGTATAATTGCCTCATACTTGTGTGTCGGATGACAGAAAAACCGCAAAACTTCCATCAGGTAATCTCATACTCATTGGGCTCGAGCAGGAGGTGTGAATCCAGATGATAGAGTAGTTTAAAATATAAGTAATAAATTATAATATAATTAGTTATAAAAGATAAAAGTAATTATAACATAAAGTGAAATTTGTTTATTCAGAAGCAACAAAATGCAGAGAACAATATCTCCAGTCCTTTTTTGTTTGAGAGTTAGGGCTGCATCGCTAAATTGGCTCTTTTCCCTCGCGTACTATCTCTAAATGACTGTTATTTTCGTAATGATATTAGTTTTTTGTATTAATTGTATTTGTATATACACAAGATATTTATTAACTAGAAGTATGCAATTACACACAGATAAATTCTACATCACATAAATAAAGGAACAGCAATATGTGGTTGATAAATTATACAAATTAATATGTAATAATAATTAACATAGTATGCATAATTCCCTTAAAAAGTGCAAAATATGAAAAATTTCATTTTTCGATAGAATAAAAAAGCAATAAACAGATAAAAACATTATATTTATTTCGAATTTAAAAAATTAAACATTGACTTTGCAATCCGTTGTATGATATGTCATTTCTCCTTCACTCAAATATTACCAAGCTACCATTTCATATAGTAAATTACAAAACCTGGAAATGCACGTTTAAATGTCAAAATTACATCTGATCAATAAATGATCCATAAATATTATCTTTTTGATCAACAGATGCCCTCAATGGTTCATAAAATGAGTATAGACTCAAATCAAAACATTAAAATCATAGCTATTCATTAAAACAAAAAATTATCCGTCTAACATGCTACATTATGACACAGGTTCCAATATAATTCTGACATGAAATGCATGTACTCAATAAGATTGCTTCTAAAATATTCTATATTCATTTAAAATAACAAATAAATATCTACGTATCTGTGAACAGTATAAAGCCCCCTCCCCCCTTTCAGAAATTTCTCTATTTAGCTATTTGCTAAGCCAAGTAAGTAAAATGACGAATTCCATGCAAATCAAAGGGAGAATAACAGAGTCGTTTGCTGAAATATACTCCTGTTGTTGACTTCAAATGTACCATTCTGTGCTCTTTATTCTATGCTTCAAATGAAATTCTGTGTTCTTAAAATTGCGACGGAAAAACTTTACTCACATCATTCCCCAAACAATAAAGTAGGTTCCTAACAATTTAATATTCAAGTTATAGGACGACCCAAGAATATAGTATGATGTAGTAGAAATTGCTTGATTCTCGATTCTTATACAGGTTGTCACAATCGTAGTCTCTCTAATCGTATCTAATCTAATCGTATTTGAATCTGAGTCTAGGTCCTTCTCTCAATAACTTCACACATTACCATTAGACCACGAATAGAGTACTAAAACAACTAAAGTAAAAATGTTATCAGCACCACTTGTGGTACAGTGAGCTAACTATCGTGTAATGGGCTGTCGGATCTATTCTATTGAGGGCATGAGCTTCTATCATTTCTTTGAAAAACGAGTATAGATTGGATAAAGATTGCGACAGAGAATATTGCATTGAGAATCAGACCATTCTTGCCATAATAAGACGGTTACTTCTGAAAATCTTCCTCCTTCCTACTCCCTTCTTATTAAGATATCATGGGGCTTCTCAAGAATCATCTCCCTGTTTTTGGATCAGTCAAATTAAAGCTATGACATCTTAATACTAGCAAAAAAAAAAAAGAAGTTTTTGTGTGGAGGAATCTGGTCAAACATACTCTAAGCCAGCGGTTCTCTAGTACGCGTCCTCTTGCTGATAAGCGGCAGAATTTTTTTTTTATGTGAACATAATATTGATGTAGGATTTATTTGTGTGGTGATCAGCAGGCGCCGACACTTAACAGTTGCTTGTCTTTGACAGAGGCTGTTTACGATGTGGGGGAGTATTCAACTTTGAACTCTGGACCCTGGAGAAGGGGCAAGATCCCCGTAGATGGGCGCGAAGCAGAACGCTAGCAGGAGCGATTGGGGAGGCTGCGTCAAGCAGCGAGAGAATGTATTTATCTCTTTAATTAATTTTCAATGTAAATATCATTGTAAAATATAATATTAAATGGCTTTATTTAAAGTAACGTCCCGTTACTGTGTTTTGTATGTCAAATCCCCTAGACACCCACTGCAAAAGTCCAGGTATTGTTAGACTGGTAGAGAAGTCTAACAAAACTGTAGGTTCGACCGGGATGAATCTAAATCCAATCGCTAACCATTCCAGAAAAAAAAGAAAATAGAAAATCAGTAAAGTGTGACGAGAAATAAAACTAAAAATTAAATAAATTTAACAAAATAAAATTTAAATTTAAAAGTAACATTAATTTCGTTTCAATAAAACAATTCAACGAGTAAAATTAAACAATTGTTAGTAAAGTAAATGAAACTTTTTAGAATTCACTGCATTTTCTCCCTTTTATAATATGTTTATAAAAGGGAGAAATCCCTTTTATATTATGCATTTTCTCCCTTTTATTTTATGATATGTAAGACCAGTCATCGGATCGATAAATATCTAATTTCTTTTAAAAGTCACTATCCTGAAAATATATCTATACTGACCTGTCATTATTCTACACTTATGTAATTGAAGAACTGGGAAATTCTATTTTTAAAAAAAACAATAGATTAGTCAACTGTTTTGCTGTTGTGGCAATAAAATGTCCCTTAATTAAAGAAGTAACATCTTTCTAATTAAAACGACATCAATGAATAATAAAATGAAATGATTAACTTGTTTGAATAATGGTAGAAAATCGTAAATCGTGTTCGAAAATAATCGATAATCTCATCTCAACTAACGTGCTTCTCATGAACCGGAAACAGGAATACAAGTTGCTGGTGGTGCCATCTATCGTTAAAAAATAGTATTTTTAGAGTTCTGGTTTTTTTTTAAATAGATTTTTGGATCGCCAAAAGAATTATTAAGCTTCAGAATTATATAATTTAAAATAATTTTAAGGTGATAATTTTTTAGTAATACAGCTTACAGTATTTAATTGACTGGAATGCTTTATAATGCAAAATTAAAATGGAAGTTTTTAATTAATTTAAATTTAAATAACTATTTAATTATTATTTATTATCACTGGATTGTACACGAATTAATTGTACAAAAAAATTTTTTTGAATGTCGACCCCTATTCTTGATGTTAGAATATTGCATAATAAAAGGCAGAATGACGAATATTTGATTTAAAAAAAAAAAAAAAAAAAAAATTTTAATTTTATTTTGCAAAGTTTAAGAATATAAAATATCATTCTTAAAATTTTAATTATTATCTTTTATCATTTTGGATGCCACACTGAGCCCTCTTGTACGCTAATTGTGCATAGGTTTGACTCAAAATAATCAGAAGCTGCTATTCTGACGAAAAAAATAAATAAAAGTTGAAGAAATATTATTTCGCATTCGAACTGAGTAAAGACAAGTTTGTGATAGTGTATACTATTTCGACGACAGCATTTTTCTTTAAACGTGAGCCGGAAAAATTAATGTCTTCTGGCAGAATTTTCAGGAATGATCGTAATGCATTTGCTTGTCTTATAAGAACAATTCGGAAAAATGCTATCTAGTCATACTGACTGTCGTAATCCCAACTTACCAAAGCAATGGGTGCAGAGCAGACCCTTAACGTAATAGAATCTTTGCAATTGTGCCATGAGTGCTGTATTCTTGCTTTGTATGCTATATGTTTCAAAAATACTAAAAGGAAATTATATTCAGATATAAAGTTGTTTCACTACATAAGTTAGAAGTGTCTATTTTATTCAACAGTGGTTCATCCTATGAATTAACGTAATATTCAAGGTAAAAAATTTCTTTTCAATTGTTTTCTATCAAAATTCGCAAGTCTTACCATCTACAGCAACCTCTACGAGCAACAATGAAAAATGTAGTTGCATTCAGGCAATGAAGATATGTCTAAAATCTAATAATATACTATTGAAGTATAATCCCTCGTCAGAGGGCTGTTCAACACTCGTCAGAAGGCTGTTCGGTGTATACGCGAGGCCCATCGATATTCTGCCTTCATCTTTCTAACTGGTTGAGAACTACATGGCACTAAGTACCGGGAGTGAAGTACTGAGAAAAGAAAATAAGTACAATGATGATATGGTTATAGATATACTCGGTACAGGACATTCTGTATTGCCAGTACGACCAGCTAAATACTATTAATAGTCTTAAAGAGTGTCATAACTAATCTCTACACTGAGCATGTAATGGTAGTATAACTAAAAACGTTTAAACTTAAAAGTATGTAATGGCTTTTTCACATTGTATTGTTCGTGGCTCCACCATATTTTAGAGGCATATTATTTATTTATTATTATCATTTTCTGCTAAACATCGTAGGTCTCGTGCTCCATTTACGTATGCCAAAGCCAAACCTCCAACTGGTGATGAGAGGAAAACATTGCCAAAGGAAAAGACTAATATGGATAAGTACCAATCACGTGTGTATCGTATGGAATAGGAACAAAATAAATCTCCAAAACTGCAGACTGTTCATGAGAGGCGTTTATACACACTGTCTAAATCGCTTCAAGTCTCCTCAGTTCTGAAAGCAGTGCCTGAAACGTACGATGATCCTAACCTAAGTATTCTCTTCAACACACTTAGCCACACAAATAGCCTCAGACATTTTTGGCATTTTCAGGCATCAGTCAGGCATTTTTGTGGTAAGAAATTTCATATTTGTTGGTTAACTTTCCATTTCATTCAAGTAAAATAACAATTTAATTTCTAATTAATAATATATTTATCAGACCAGCATTTGCATACCGCATGGAAGAAAAATACCATCAGAAAGCCTGGCTTTCGAAGTCTGAAGCGGGACACTTTACATATGTTGTCACAATCACCATTGAGTCTCCTCGCTTCTGAATATAACGAATGGCGCTAAAGAATTTGAATCCGAGTTCTCCTGCACACTGGTACAACATGACCATGAATCAAGCTTGTTAGAGTGATAATGATAAGTTTCTTTTAGTATTTTTTAGACATGTGGCACTTCATGCAAGTCGGAGCTTTGAGTTAATACTGTTCTTCTATAGGAGAAAAAAATCTATATTATTGTACTTTTAAATAAAGTCTCTCATGAATTACAAGGAGTGAAAAAAGGTTTAAATTCCTAATAAAATTCATGATTTTGTTCGTTATACAGATAATAGTTTTAAATAGTTTCTGTTTGTTATTATTATACTAAAGAAATAATAGTTAAGAAATCTTATAAATCTTTCATAGGTCACTAATAGGCCCTTTTTTTAAATGAAGGATGAAATTACATTTTCTAAAACAATTACTTACTCCTTTAGTGATTATATTATAATTACTTACATATGATTCATTTGCTAACTTATGCAAAACAAAAAGTGATTATTTCAGTTAATAATTGATTTGATTTGATTTGGCAGATTTTTGGCTGATTTATTTACCATCTGGCTTCTTTATTAACATTTAAAAATAGCATACAATAAAATTAAATAAAGGATTACTAATAAAAGAAATAGATTTTAAAAAATAAACATCATTATAAAATTGTATCAATCTAGAAAATCACATACTAATATTTGTTTAAAAGTGATTGAATTCTCTTTTTCATTAGAGAATGACGAGAAAGAAAAAAGAGCTATCGAAAGCGTCTGGAACGCATCAATATTAAAAGGAGAAAGTTTTTCAAAGGGAAAAAAGAAGAAAAGAACGAAAAAGAAAAACCTTTTCGACCATTAATCCAAGTCCTGGGAAAATGCGTGAATGGAAAAAAATGGCGCCCATCTGCAGCGCGTTACATTCTTCATTACATTTTTATGGCCAAGTGGACATCGGACGATGCTCATCGGCCACGAAATGAAACGCGCCCTCTTCGCGAATAAAAAAAAAATGAAAAAAAACCTTCAAGTGTCACGCACACGCGGTCTATTCTCAGGTAGGGCAATTTCAATATCACGATCAAACCCGCCATTTTTGGCCACGGGAGTTGAGTGAAGAAATTGCGTTTAAAATCTTCATTGTGGTTTCTAAAGACATGGTGACTAATTAATGAAAATTAAAATTTAATTTTAATTGATTTGATCAATATTTATTATTTGTTGTCAATATTTATTTTAATGTTTTTACTTAAAACTAATTTATAAATATTTTTATTAATGCCAATTTTAATCATATAATAATATTAAGTTTCATACATATAAAAATATGATTTAACCACATTTATGGCAACTAATAAATATACATAAGTTATTAATTTATTTAAATAGATAACTTATGTCAACTTTATTCTTGTAAACTTCCTGCAGTTAACTGTAAACAAATATTATATGTTATTTAATTATTAAATAACCAAATAATTAATGAATGCATTATAAAAATTTTAATAAAGTGGTTAATAATATTATTTTTAATATTATACATCTTTTGAAATAATTATTAAATAATTGTTTTTTAAGTGATTTATTCTCTCACAAAGAGATAGTACCTTTATGGCATAATATAAAACGTTAATGATCATTTATATTTAATCACTTACTAATCCTACAATCAGTGTGACTATTTTTAGAACTACTATTTTCAAGAACCAAGATGGTCATGGGATTAAACTTTTTCCAGTCTGATCTTTAATTTGCAGATACATTAATAAAAATATCGTATATACAAAAAGTACAAATAAATAAATACATAAATTATTTTTTAATAATGTAATAAAAGTAACAAATTAAAATAAATTTAAAATTGAATTAAAAAATTATAAAAACCAGATAAGATAAAATGTAAAATATTGTTGTAATTAAATGCTTTAATTTATTATTTTTTTGTCCTAGAGAGCTACGGAATGATTCTATATCAAAAACTGGTCATTACTGATTTGTAAAACTATTATTTTTCAAGAACCGAGATGGTCATAGGATTAAAACTTCTTCCGGTCTTATCTTTTATTTGTAGATACATTAATAAAAAGATACAGATTTGATTTGTAGATGCATTTTTTTAACATCAGTGGGCTCGAGTTCTGCTATCTTTGCTATTGATAACCCATCGAAGGAAAATAAATGGAATTATCTTCCAAGACAATTTTAAAGGCTAACAGCCCTGCATTTGCGTGTGTTATCTGATCTTATAGTACCTTGCGTAAATAATTCCCACCAGAAATGTGAGATACTATACGCACATTTTCACAATCGCCATAGAGTCCCCACGTTTTTGAAAGCAATAACTGCAACGAAAGCCTCCAATGTATTCGAATTTGAGCCCTCATGGACTTAATCGCCATGCATTGCCACTGGACTGCGAGTCGAGTGATTTGTTGGCTGACATTACTATGATCTTTAAGATCATGACCAACAATAGGAATATCTTCTCTTTGATAGAAGTGACTGCAACGGAAGCCACCAGCGTATTCCAATTTTGAAGCCTCTTGTATTCAAGTTCTGGACATTACCACTGAACTGCAAGTCGGATGATTTGCTGGTTGACATTACTATAGCAGCATGGATAACAGTTGCAGTATCATCGTTTTTAAAAGCAGTGACTGCAACGGAAACCACCAACGTATTCAAGGTTTGAAGCCTCCTTTACTCAAGCTCCACACTGCTGGATTGTGAATCGGGTGATTTATTGGCTAACTATGATCTTTAACAGCGTGACCAACAATGGCGGAATCGCATCCAACCACGCATTAGAGGCGCAGTCACAGAGGCAAGTACTGAAGTGAGAAATATTCCCCTCTAATAAGCAATGGGTGCTTTTATAATCCCTTCTTCCCCGAACAAAACACGAGGTTGGGGAAC
Source organism: Caerostris darwini (assembly GCA_021605075.1). NCBI lineage: Eukaryota > Metazoa > Arthropoda > Arachnida > Araneae > Araneidae > Caerostris > Caerostris darwini. The sequence goes on along the minus strand of BPLQ01013615.1, from coordinate 123,881 downwards.
GACAATCACCCAAATAGAGGCAAATATTGATTATTCATTACGATCGGAGGGGAATGAGAAAATCATTATCAAGAAAAGTGAGATGTTTTTTTGGGTGCCATGTTTAAACAGAGGGCAAAAGCTCAATGAGAGTGTGTTGCCTGTGTGTGGGTATCAAGACAGGTGAAGATATTGTAACAGACCTCCCCCCTTCTTTCCCATCAGAAGTGCTGTTACAAGTGGAAACTTTCTCCCCCCAACCCCCTCGATCTTTAGAATAGACATTTGTCCCTTGATGAGAAGGGGGAGGGGGCTTACAATTTGGATTGGTGACACGTATTTTGTCATCTGGACCGTGTTTTACAAGGGATGCTGCTGAAGTTAGTCACGTTTCAATGCTTGTAAGAGTTATTGGAGTATCGCCTGCAGGAAATAAATTAGAAGGAGAGGGGAAAGTATTTGGAATGAGTTGTAAAAAAAAATAATAATAATTAAATAAAGTTTTATTGACTTTATATTCAATATTTATTTAGAATCCAGATTAAAAACTGCGCTTTAAGGAATTAAATCTAAGCTGCCTTGAATTATTTTTATGCAATTTTTTTTAAATTTATTACTATTACTTCGTTTAATAGTTATATTTAAACTTTCGGAATATATTTCTACAATCGATTGTGATATTGGATCTTGGAAAGTCATGCAGAACTACAAACTCAACGCAGTTCAATACATTCAATAATAAAGAACTGCAATTCAATACAATTGAATTCAACGCTCAAATGTAATTCTTGCAATAAAGAACCATAAACTCGACGAAATTCAATGGTTGTTCACTTTCTGAATTCTAGTTTCAGATAACTTCTCTACTCTACTCGTAACTTTAATCAATCTTAACATTAACTGAAGCCACGTACAAATTTTAAACATTTGGCCGAATGCTCGTCTGCCACCGCGCGTTACAGTTTGCCTATAGCCTGATTTGAACTTTCGAACTTCGATGAAATGGCAGGACACAGAACATTTTCCAAACTTAGAAACAGAGTATGACATTAAAAAAGTGTTTTATTCAATTTTTTTAATTTGCTTTAAACTTTCAGTAATGACCCGTCCTTGCCTGGCTTCAGTAAATGATATGATGAATTGACTTTACCAAATATTAATGAGAAAATGTTAATTTTTCTTAATTATCAGTTTATTACAAATTGATAATTAAGAAAATTCAACATAAAAATTTTTAATAGTCATATCTTATGAGAATCGAACAATATGGAATAAAACAATTATATTTGTGAACATTCAATCCAATATACATCTGAAATTTTGTCATATAATAATAAAAAAACACAAAAAAATAATAAATAAAAGCATAAAAAATTAAAAACCCAACAATAAAAATTAAATTATTAATTAATAGATCTTTCAAAACCATCAACAAAAGTCGAGTTTCAATATTTTGTTATGCATTTCACGAAATTGTCTCCGCAAAAAAATCTGTTTCGTGTTAAAATGAATAATTAAAATTTTAATTTCTCTACATTCTTGCATGAAGAAAAGTAAAGTTACATTATTACTGAAAGAAATTTAAATAGTAAAACGCATAAATTAATATGCAATTTGCAGATAAACCGATAAGTTTTCTGATGTAACTTGTCGACTTGAAAGCAAACAGTAAAAAAAAATTGTCCTTGTTTGAAAGACAAGCGGAGATTTAGCTATGTTTGCTTTGAAAAATTAGACTAAAATAAAAAGCTTTCTGCGTGTCGCCCAATTTTTCCTCGACCACTAATTAAAGTAACTCGAAGAAATTACGCTCTTGTCAAGTTGAGAAGCTTAAGTATTCCTATCACAAATCCCACCTTAATTGCTGTTTTAAATTAAAAATTTACTCGTCTATGAATATTACTCAAAGGAAAAATCTCACAAAGGTAAAAAAATATATATATATATAACTTTATTCACAACGATTTTCAACGACAAAAGCCTTTACTTAGAAATTTTGGTAACAAGACAATTAAATGTTGGTTAACTTTTTTCAAAAAAGGCCATTTCATATTTTTTTTTTCTACGATGCATTTTACTTCCACGATGTTTTAAACAAAAATGAAAGCTTCATATCAGGTGAGAGATTTCTAAAGTCAAGACACGTGTCACTTTTTTTTTCTAAAGAAAGGAAAGCCATTTTTTCTTCTTATTATTATTCTTGTATTAAAACCCCAAAATTACCACTCGGCAATTATCAAAGGATTAAAATTGTTAGTTTAAGATGAAAATGGAAATGAAACAATTACATTTTTCCCACGAAAATGATCCGATTGGATATTCGTGAGATTTAATAGAGGAAATGGTATTTAAATTAGCGGGCCACGGACAATTATTGGGTCTTAAAACGTGTGGGAAAAGAGATCTAAAGAAAGCACTGCGCTGATGAATGTTTTTTAATCAGTAATTTGCAGCGGCTTTTGATTGTTGATTCTTCTTTTAAAAAGCGAAGATTGATTCTTCGTTGTGTAAATTATTTTAAAAAAAACGACTTTAATTATATTCTCCTTGACTTTATTTTAAAAAGTAAATATTGAACTCACGCCTACATTTTATCTTGATTAAAAAATGATTGAAATTGAGAAGTTTGAAAAAAAGAAATTTTTATTAAAATTAATCTATATCTATATTTACATATATACAGGTATGATATGTATCGAGGAATATATCTCGATATATATGAAATCGATATATCAATACAGGGTACATATAAATCGAGAAATATACACAGTCCAGTCACATTAATGGGACCACCTGTCAAAAGCCAGAATATACACTCTTGTATACTCTGGCTTTAAGTGGAGTGTGCAATGTGGTATTAAGTGGTATTTAAGTGGAATTCTTTATATACACTCCCCTGCAATGTGCTACCACCTGCCTTTTGTGATTGGTTATTTCACGTTGGCGTCGAAAGTAGGTGGTGGTCACATTAATGTGACTGGACTGTGTATATGAGTCCCTAGCTATCATACCATTCACAAAAACTGAATGAAATTTTGGTTTTAGGTATTTTGAGATATGCGCTCAAGAATCATATGAGAAACGACAGGCAAACTTTAACAGTTATGGTTACAGTGACACATTTTTGAAAATATCAAATGGCAACACCTACTTTTTTTTATTGGAATGGGATCTCCGTAGAGAAAAACTATAAACAGAATTGGAACGGTATCTGTAGATCCCAAAATCACCGGCGACATACAGACTAAGAAGAAAAGTGAAAACAACTAATAATTACAAAGAAGCAACAGCACGCAAAACATTTTAATGTGTTTCACAAATTTTTCACGTGGCCTCTTTCTCACAAGATGACACTTTGCATGCGACAGATGATGTATAGCATTGAAGCATGTACCATGGCAAGAAGAATCTGTTAAACTGACATCTGATGGCATCTTTGAAATCAGATACAGTTTACTTTAGATTTCAGGTATCCCTATAGCGAAATACTTTACAAGATGGCTCCCCAATTTGTGAGGTCTTCTTTCAAATATATTTAACACAATAGTTGGTGACAGAATTTCCTCTCGCCATTTTACGTTTCCTTGGCCATCAAGGTCCCCCTGATCTCACTCCAATGAATTTCTGGCTGTGGGGATACCTGAAATCTAAAGTGCATGCATTTAATTTGCAAACTTCATCAGATTTGAAAGATGCTATAAGATGTCAGGTTCAACAGATACCTCTTGAGCGGGGGATTTTTGTGCTACAGGTATCGTCCCAACGCTATTTATAGTTGTTTTGCTATGGAGATCACATTCCAATTTAAAAAAGTAGGTGTTACCCTTTGAAATTTTCGAAATCGTGTCACTGTAAACATATTGTTTACAGCATAACTGTTTTTTCATATAATTCTTGAGCACATTCCCCAAAATAACTTAAACCAAAATTTCATTCAGTTACTGTGATTGATATGATAGCTAGGGACTCGTATATCGAGAAATTTTTTTTTTTATAATATCCCTGTATTATATATGTATTAAAACTGTTTATGTACTTAGTTTGTTGATGGCATTTTATTCACTTTGAAGTAAAAAAAAAAAATAATAATTTTCTCTAAGGAAATTCATGAAAATAGCAAGAAACAATGCCCAATATGTATACACACAAGACATAATCATGTAACTGAAATCCTAATTCTTAAATCTAGCTGTACTTTTGCAGCTTAAAACAAAATTTTGATCACAAAATAATGGAAAAATTAAAATTTACTTCGGATTTCTATTCATCAGTACACTTTTAAAATGTTGCCAGGGTAATGATACCATGACCATGATACTGTTTTGGTGGCCATTTTGCCATGGTTCTCTTTTCAATGGCATGTGATTTATTTTTCATATGTGCAAAACTATAAATACGCTAACATGTTTCCAACTTTGAAAAAAAAAAAATAACCCACCCTTCTATAGAGTAAATAGCAGTGGCCCAAATATCCGACCATTCCTATATGTACAAGATATTTTCTATATTTGGACATATATATCCCTAGACGTGCACACTAGCGTCCCTATAGGTAAATAAAATTTTCAAACAAAATCAACAAATACAGATCGAAAGCAGAGGTTTGAAAAAATTTGTGATTCTTTAATTTTAGCAAATTTTTATTTATTTCTTACTTACTAATCTATTTATTTAACATTATTTAACGAATTTAATAAATATATTAATATAATAGTTAAGATATAGATATGTTAGATGTAACTTTAGAAACGGAATTCAGGTATATTAAAATTTGATTCTTATTCTAAGAAATAAATATGAATTTTGTAGATATTTCGTATTATTTCATTACATATTAGATTGCCATTGCATATTTAAATAAACATAAACTTTGTAGGTAGTTCGTATTATTTTATGATCTATTAGATTGCTATTACATATTTAAATAAACATGAATTTTGTATTTCGTATTATTATCGATTGGATTGCCACTACATATTTAAATAAACATGAATTTAGAAGGTATTTTGTATTATTTTATTATCTATTAGATAGCCATTACATATTTAAGTAAACTTAAATTTTTTAGATATTTCTTTTTATTTTATTATCTATTAACTTGCCATTACATATACAAATAAACACAATGCAATTTTTTTTTTCGCCATTAATTTTCAGAAAGTGAAGTAAATTGAAGTATTAAACAATATGCTATCCACCTGTGATCTAAGACCATTGTCTCCAGTTCTAAAAATCACTGCAATATTTCTAATTAGTAAAAAATTCAACCAAATTTACAGGCTTATAATTTTGATTAATTTATAAATAATCCAAAATCAAATCCTAATAATAATTTTTAAAAACTACTAATTAAGTATGACGAGCTCATAGTTTTAATTTCTCACTACCCAATTAAACACCTTTCCATAAACAGTATTCTAAATGGAAGATCTAAATCAAATACGATCTGAACAATAACGGACAGTTCTCTGCTCAATCCCTGAGAGGGGGTTTAGAATCGAGGCGCCTCCCTTCTGCATATGCACCTGCCCCTTGCTCAAATCCCCCTTAATGAGGGGTTGACGAAGATAATGGAGTGAGCGGCCCCTTAAGCTCTCTCTTATTAAGGGATGCCGATATTAAGGGGGGGTGCACATCCAGGCAGTACTGTCATTCTAAATCCATGGCTCATAATCGTGACGGAATATTTGTAAATATTTATGGAGAAATTTACTCATTTCTATTCGAGATCTTTTACGATTGCTATTGTATTCTGATATCAAATCGTAGTGACTTTTCAATTCATTTGCTAATTTCATTATACAAGATTTTTGTTTAATTTAATCACCATGAATAATTACAATATTTATGGTTAACGAAATATTTCATTTAAAATTTATTTTGATAAACTTTGAAAATAAAAATTTGAAAATATATTCTAGCTAATAAATTTTTCATTTATAGTTTAAGAAATATTCATTTGATTTCGGTAAGTCATATATTTATCACCTTTTTTTATACATTGGTGGGTTTTGTGTTCTGCTTACGTTTCTACTTGTATTACAATCTCACCGAAGCGCGGGCAATCCCTTCTTGGAGAACTATTAAAGGTAACTGTCCCGCATTTGCGTATCTCATTATAGAAAAACCAAATACCCACCTCCAAGACCATGTGATTGTCTATGCACGACGCTTACACATGCAGTTAAAATCGTATAGTCTTTTCGTTTCAGAAAGTAGTAATTGCAACAAACAACGCGTTTCAATTTGTTAAGCAACTTTGTTACCTCCTTGCCAGATTGAACCTTACTCTCTGAAACCATGCTGTGCACTGTCAATGACTTTAGGGGCGTTCACTTTTCCACTTTTGAACCCAGTCTGACCCTGAGTCAGTTGACAACCCTGAATTCATCAGAATTCATTCCCTTGTAATAATCAATCAAATATCTAAAGATGCGGCTCACAAATTTATATAGATGGCAGCAAGAGGACCAAGGTTATTCTGGTAGTGGTATCTTCATTAGGACTCATACTGTTACATTTAAACTTAAAAATAGAAATTCTAATTCCTGCTCTGTTCAGATCCGAACTGATCGCTGAGCTATGTTGAGACTGATTTTGTGAATATATGGTTACTTACTGCCAACCAATCCTCAATTCAACATTTAAGTAACTGGACAAACATTGAAGACAGGGCTGGCATTTCCATCCTGAAATTACTTTCTAGACTTTCAGTTAATTTCGTGGTGAACATCCAATAGATTCCTTCACATGTCGGAATTGGAAGCAACGAAATTGCGGAATCTCTAGCAAAAGTTGCTTCTTAGGAGACTTCGCAATCCGATATACTTCGCACTTATAGTGAGATGTTCTCCGGATTTGGGAAGGCAATTAAGGATCTCTGGAATGTCCCTCCAGCACATGGCTGGTGCTCGAGATCTCTCTGGTGGTACTCTGCTTTTAGGGGGCCATAGAAACCAACAAATTTGCTTATCATGTTTTGCCAGTGGACATTAGAGGAGTCTCACCTATGAACAAGGGCAGAAGATTTTTGGGACTTGCACCAAGTGTAGAACTGCTCAAGCATCTCCCGCTCATATTTTAAACTGTCTTGATTTTACATTGAATGAAGTTTTTTCTGAACCTCTTCTATCCTTGAATTTCTTAGAGGTTTACGGACTTCTAGATTTCGTCTAATAGCTAGACCATATCAGGGATCAGAAACAACACCAACACCATTGGGACACGATTTGGGCATTTCTACCATTTCTAATAGAAATTTTACTATAGATTTGATTAAATTTATTTTGTAATTACAAAAACTAAGAATAACCAATAGACTACAGATTAGAAAGAAGATGGGCTGTGGGATTATGAATTAAGTCCCTTAATTCACTAACTTTAATGTGCTTTTAGCAGCAAACTTTACAGTTATCAGTATTTCCGTCTGTAATGGAATTAAGAACCCCAGGAAGGTAATTTACTTTCTTCCTTAAGTATATAACTTTGCTTAACTCACAAGAAGGAAAAAAATGCCTGCATTGATTAATAGAGTTAAGAAAAATTTCTCAACACTTTTATCACGAAGTAGTACTTAAGATTTGTCGATAGTGTTTCATACGCAGAAAGCAAAGTATTTTCACAAAATATTAACACAGGAACAGAACTAGTAATTTCTTCAAGCAATCCAAATGGTAGAAATATCCAAATCGAGTCGCAATGATAACAACAAATGGGGACACTATTCAGATTCGAATCCACGGCATTGCTCGTTGAAATCAATGCTTGGAGAAATTTTAGTTCTGTTTCTATATTAATAAAATTAATATTTTGAGGATCGGATCACTTGGTAAAATCGAAATCCAAAGCGATTTTAAACCTAAATCTTTCTAAAATTCGCCATATCAAAAATTTGTAATCACGAGTTACCATGCTTTTAGCTAAACATTGCATCAACCAATCTTAACTATTGAAGCAGAATACATTATAAATGAAATACAGCATAATACAATTTCTAATTAATTTCAACACGTATTAACTTCTAGCAAAATTCTCAAATGCTGTTAATAAACAAGTGGTACCACATATTCAAATGTACTGACAGTAATCAATTAAGTTCTACCAATTTGAAGTGCTTTGGAACAGAACGGAACGCTTTCATTTGAATATTTCATCGAGCACAACGAAATTCAGCCAACGGCCGTATCATGCTGAATATACCGGTTCTCGTTAGATCACCGAAGTCAAGCATCATTGGGCGCGGTCAGTACTTGGGTGGGTGACCACCTGGGAACACCGCGTGCCGTTGGCAAATTTGGGACCTGAATGGCCGCGTGTCTGGCGCTCGGTGCCACAGGTTTCGGGTTCGAATCCCGGCGGTGCCATGAATGTTTGTAGTGGTTCGGAATCCACTTTAAACCGTAGGTCCCGGTCTCCCATGACTGTAAGAGCGTCACGGAGCAAAAGTCAGGCTTCTACCTACGGGTGCTCCATCACAACAGAAGCTGCTTCCTTCCCCTTTAATCATGAGCACGTATGGGCTCGTGGGCTTGGCCAGCCAAGTGGGATAAGAAACAACAACAACAACGAAATTCATTTAAAACTAGATTACAGAGATGGCTTTCCATTTTTCTCCCATATTACTGGCTGTGATCCACCTTTAAAATTCGAGCTGAGAGAGATTCTCTACCATCAGTAACGATGCTTATTGAACCTAATAAATACTTTTGATCCTTTGGAAGAGAATACGAATTTGACGAGAAAGGGTTTCCGGCTATATTATGAAATTCTCGAATAGTGGTCTTTAAAAGGAGAACAATTCTCACTGCGAATTCTGAAAATTAATTTCACATTCTAACGCCGATTTACTGGAATAAATGGTATATTCATTGATTAAAATTAAACTAATTCTTTGGGTGGTATATCAAGCTGCTCAGAAATAAGGAAGACATGATTAGAACTATAAATTATGCTTTCTTATTATTTCCTTATGTTTGGCACATTATGTCCCAAAAGATTCCAGTTTCATGAAATTTGAAACTGGATAACTTTAGTCATGGATATATTTTAGCTTTATAAATAAATATTTGATAAAAAACATTGCAGAATTCCAAGTAAACGACTTTTTTTGTTTAATGTTACAAGTTCTGCTCAAAACATTAAAAGTATATCTGATATACTATCTATTGAAAACTATCCTATGAATAATACAATAAATATGAATATTGTATCAATAAATATGAGACAATAAGTAATGTCAATCAAAATATGCGCTTTTGTTGTACAAACTATAAACGAATAAAAGCAATTTTTGTTAATAATTTAAATATATACAGTGTCTCGCCAAAGTTTTGGGTATGCGAGATTCTCGTTTAATTCTAAGAGAAGTAGAAATAATTAAATATGCAAAATTATTACAACATGAAAAGAACTTCAATTTAATCTAAATAATATAGTATAGTTATTAGATGTATTTTTCACATTTTTAGAAAATTATAAAAAAAAAATATATATTTTTAAGCTTAAATAAGTTTTACAGTACAAATTTTCACATATGATTTTGCCTTGTATCAAACAAATTTCCAATGATACTTTAAATATGTTTTGGGCAGAACTTGTTATATTAGAAAAAAATAATCCTTTACTTAAGACTTTTCCAATGTTTTTATCAAATATTTATTTATTTATTAAGCTATAATATATTCATGACTAAAAATTAGTTGTATACAAGTTAGAAATCAACAAATTAATTATTAATTTGCACTAAGAAAAAGATTATTAGGAATTAAGTGAATCATAATTCAGAAAACAAATGCAAATTCAAAATAATCAGTTACAAATTTATAGTAGAATTGAAAAAATGTTATATAACATCTGCAAGTCCAAAACCAGTTGAAAAAAATTGACCATTAAGATATCACAATAGAGTGGCAAGAAAAAAAATTCATTAATGTAACAAATAGCTGACTTCAAATTTCATTTGCTAGAAACATGAATAAAGGATTCTAACAGTGTTATACTTGCTTATGAAATCAAATTTAATTTATTCATAACTAAAAGAAACATACAGGTTTGAGGGGAAAAAAAAAAACTTCCATTCATTAAATATAGCAATGAAGAAATATGAAGTTGATGTCATTCGCTGAAATAGTTTATTGATCACATCACTGTTTAATATACGTATATTGACATTACAAACTAAATTTTAAAATCAACAACCTAAAATCTCAGTTTACATAATACCTTCAAGTTTCATCGAGAGCTAAACATACTGCCTTAACTCTTCGATTGCAAATAATTTACAATTGTAACTAGGTTATGAAAATGTTTCCTTAGTCATCAGATTTGAATCCAATAGAACATGTTTGGCCATAATTTTAAAAAAGAATTAAAAACATAAAATTTATTTTCAAAGCAGTATCTAAAATGGCCTCGAATTTACAACAAAACTATTAAAAAGTGCTCTAATAATCATGGAAACAATTTTTGATTAAAAATTGTTTAATAAGCAATTCAATAATGTTTACTGTCATGTGAAATCTTTTTTAATATTCTGTCTTTAATCATATATCATTGCTTTTAAAAGGAATTTATTCAAAAATAAGTAAAAGAAAATATAAATAAAAACAAGAATCTTTTCTTGATAAATTGTTTCAAAGAATTAATTTTCATTTAGCTTAATAACTTTTTATCTAACTATTTGTAGAAATCACATGTCTATCCGAAAACTTTTGTGAGGTCCTGTAAATATTTTTTTCCATTCTTAAGATACTGAAATATTTACCATTTTGATCGATAAATTATTCAAATAATTACATTTATCTGCAATGAATTCACAATTATTGCTATATAATTACCCTTACTGATGACATTAACAAGAATGGAATTAAACTACAAAGTAAAAAAGTCTATAATGTAATGATCATCGCTTTTAGTACTGAACAAACTAACTTTTAAAATACATACATATATATATATATATCATATTTTACTTCATAAAGAAAAAAGAGAATTTACTTTGTCATTTTAATATGCACAAAGAAGGAAATAATATAATTTAACTTATTTTAAAAGTCAAATTAAAACTAGAACTAAATCAATCTAATGTTATATTATAATAATTAATCTCTATTAAAATTGGAAAGTCAAAATATTTAACAATAAAAAGTATTTGGATAAATTTAATTTTTGTAACAAGTAAACCTGCAACTTTTAATAATTTATTACCTATTTGTATTTTTAAGCTTTTATTCAATCAAATTATTATATGAATCTAATCTTAAAAAAAGGTGCATTTTATGAATTAGTTAGTTTATATAGAAGCAATCTTATTTAATGATATGAAATGAATGAATTAATATAAATCTGAAATAATAAAGTGCAAACTTTTAAATTGAATTCATAACGTACATGCTTTTTAAACTGATTTTTTTCTCAAATTAAGCCAATATGAAAATATTTTACTATTCATAAACATACTTAATAAACATTAACTGCAAAATTATTAGGTTAACTCTTAATAAAATACTTATTGTTGAAATAAAATAAATAATGTTTTTAAATAATTGATAAAAAGTAATATTCCCATTTAATAATTCATTTTAAATTAATATATTATTTAATTCCAAATTCAAAAATGATTTAAAAAAATATAAATACTTAATCAAATTAATAATAAACCATGTTTAAAGTGCTTCTGGATTTATTTAAAATACATATAGATTTTTAAAAAATTTATGCAAATTTTAAAAATGATTTTTGTTTCTTAAAATTAAAATATAAATCAAGGTAATAGAACGTTTTAAAAATTAATACAAATTTTTATATCAACATTTCCAAAACAAAATAATAACATACTTTGTGATATTTTTTAATTGTAACTTCTATATTATGAAACAATTTACTTATATATTTAATATAGATTTAAACGGATAAATACAATTAAACTTTTTCAAAAATTGAAAATTTTGATCAAATATCAGGATAAAATTATAAATGAATAGAAAAAATTTAGACAACTTAAATTTATTAGGACGACATAAATTTAGTACAGTTTGAAAGCTAAAAAGTTCTTATAATTTAGATTTTATTCAAGATCCAAATATTTATCTTAAAAGAAAAAGAATCAAATATGTTTTCATAATTTTATTAGGTTCAGAAGGCACAACAATGTATATATAAAGAATCTGAAAATTCAGCATTAATCACACAGTAACATTATAATACTTCATTGGACATAAAACTTAAATCATAATCAAGCAGCACATCTTCTTTCAAAAATGTTAATTATTACAGGGAAAGGCAGTGTTGTTTTTATTCTAATTCATTTTCCCATTCTAAAATTAAGACAAAGCAATGAAATAATTAAATCATGTAAGTGTATGAAAAACAAGTTTATATAAACATTGAAAATAAATTATTATTGGTCAAATTAAAAAAATTCATATTTAATCAAGAAAACTAACAACAGAAATATTTTTAGTTTACTTACATTGTTTGCATTGTATTAAAATAAAAAATCCCATCAAAATAAACTATGTCTTTTTAATGAGATATTTAATAAAATTCCCAAATAAAATAATAACAAAATGATGACTAGATAATCTGTATGTCTCTAACAATTTTACTGAGAAAGAAATACTTTTATGAAAGAAATACAAAAAGTATAGATTTAATAATATTTTTAAAAAAGTTTATTAATAAAAACAAAAATATTTATTCCTTTCAAATTATTTTTATATTTCATTAATTTTATTTATAAATAAAAATTAGATTTATTTTCAAAACATTAATATGAAGTACCCTGTATGAATTTACAGCACAACCACATTTTCTTATCAATTTAGACAAATATATTTTAGATAAAAAGTAGAATGAGAATTTCTTATTCATACTAGTTACAAACATTAAGAGCATTTGAATATAATTTTTATAAATACACAAAATTTTATTTACAAAAATAAAATAAATATATCAGTAATCATTAAGTATGCTTCACATTAAATTTTCAAGCAAACATTAACAACTTGCGCTTTTATACAATTCTAAGACACATGAAAGCTTATGATATGGAATGTGTGCTAAGAAACACAACCTAAAACAAGGATTCTTAATAAGGCGTCCTCTGTGAAATGTTTACCAAATCATGAGTGCTGCAAATGAAAAGAGGAAATAAATGTAATTTTTTTTTCATAAAGTATAAAAAATGCTTGCTAAAAAATAGTAAAATATTTTTTATGTAATACAAATGGCAAATTTTAAACTCCATTAACCATTACATTTTACAGGAGAAAGTTATGTTTAATAATGGTGTATGCTACTTAGATACATGCTCATTAAACAGAGTCCAATGCATGCTCATTAAACATTGATAAATAAACCATTGGCAAGTAACGACACAAAGTAGGTTGACCGAAAAAAGAAATTCAATTTCAAGTTAGTTAAAAATTTAAACATGCATATAATTCCTCTACCAGCACTAGAAAAAATAATATAAACAAACACATACTTTTTTCAGTAAGGTTAATACTGGCTATTGATAGCATAATACAATTCAAATGATAAATATGCATACATAACTAAAATATTTTAAAAATTTTAATTCAAACAAAAAAAGTGTAATAAAAAAATTGAAGTTTTTATTTAATTAAAAAGGTATTAAGAAATACTACATGATTTTTACTATACCATCAACAGAAATATAAAACCAAATTACTGGAAAGAATTCTCAGTGTAAAAATCCTGTTATTGTAAATGATCAAGATGCAGCATGAGAGAGAGCAGACGGGAGAAGAAGAGTTAAGATCTGATGTAAGAAGAACAGACAAGATAAAAGAAAATTTTAAACCATGGATACAGAGCTCGGGTGAAGATAGGTAGGATTAAGAAAGATCGAGGAAATGTCAGCAGGCCAAAGCAGGATCCTGGATGGTCGAAAGGTCCAGAGAGTGTTAAAAGGCCATAATAATGTGCCAGAATGCTTTGTTCACTGGTTTTAGTATTCATGTATAAATATTTAATTAAATAAATGTGTTTTTTTAATTTGAAGTGAGTTGAAATTCCGCACTACCAGCGATCAAGTTTTTAAGTTATTATAAATATAAAATCAATTCAAACACAAAATTTTTGTTATAAATATATATAAATTAATATAGAAAAGTAGAGCATACCTTTTTCCATACTTGAAGTGAATAATGAGGAAGACAACTGCCAGTAACAAACAAATACTGCCAACCACAATGTAAGCAATACCCAAGAAGGGATTTTTACCTCCTAGCCAAGATGTGTTAGATAAGATAATTCTTTTGGTCCCTTTAAAGGATGTTACTTTATATCCTGTTACTGCATTAAGGATAATATATTCAATAAAAGAAAATTAATTAAATAATGGCATTATTTCTTTTGTAATTGATTTCTAGATTTTACAATTATTGGTACTCAAATACTAATTTTTTAAAATTTTTATATTGCCAACCACCATATGAACAAACATTGTTCAGTTTTAATAAACATAACACAGGATATTGAAACTTTATTATGTATGTATGTATGTACATATGAATTTTTATAAGTTAAACTTTTGTTTTTTAAGAATTTTAATCCTGAAATAATGGCTGCAGAAGTAAAAATACATAGTTTAGATTGTTTTCAATAATTTACAGGTGATCATTAAAGAAGATAAAAATAACATTACGAAATAAATCACTTTTATTTACAACCATTTTTCATAAGTTTGAAACTTTTATTTCCATTTCATAGTTTTGGAATCCAATACTATTTCATATGTTTGTCACTTTTTTTTATTTTGCATGAAATACATATCTAGAGCATGGAAGTTTTGTGGATAATGGTTGTATTATATAAAGAGACATCAGTAAATTGAATACTTTTTGACAAATGTGAAAGACATTACTCTAATAAAAAACATATATAAAGTGTTGGTTTATAATCTCTTAAAATTATACAAGTAAACTATTTTATCGTCAAAAATAGCAAAATTAAGATTTATGCTCAAACGAAACTACAAATGTTAGTGATTAAAAATGCTATGGAATGAATTTGACTTACAGAGCTACAAAAATCTGATTGAACTGGGGAATTCAATCAAGTGTAATTTTTATTTATTACCAAAAAACGTTTTTGTAACAGTACTATTCTTTTTAGTTTAACTTCTCATACTGGAATTCTATAACTCATATGCAATATCATTAATTTTACCATTTAATTTGGAAAAATGAATTATCAAACATTATCAAATTAAGAATTTTTCTTGATAAAAATTTTCAATATAATTTATTTTGTGTTTATTAACGATTTTTTAAAACATTAATAGTTGTTAATAATATAACAGAAACATTTTTTGTTCTAACAAAATTTATATTTAAATTACAAAATTTACATTTAAAGATTTGTTTTTTTAATAAAGTTTTTAAGCAATTGGATGAGTTAGTATAAAAATTAACTATAATTACACATTTTATTTTATATTAAAGGATACGGTATTTAATTTCTAATCCATACATTCCAGGTGGAAGACCATGTTTATAACCTTCATGTTTATGATTTACACGTCCATACAGTTTTCTAAAAGTAGGCAAAGCAGCAGTTCTCATCCATACAATCAGATCTTCATTTTCAAAGCCATTATTACTTGGATCAGTATCCAAATCATATACTGGTACACTCCAATTTACAGGTTTACTGGTTTTACTGAAGGCTAAACAGTTAAAAGAGAAAGAAAAGTTAAGTCAAAGGAAGCAAATAATACTACAAATTCAAAGAGTGAAAATGTTTGCTATTTATATGATTTTCTATAAGTTAAAAAATAATTGCATTGTTATAAAGTTTAAAATAAATTACACAGATATCAGTCGAAGAAAATATTATTCACATAATTTTTTTGTATAATTTTCAATGATTACATGTTACATACAATTTACATGTGACCAATAGCAAATGTTAATATTGAATTACTATTAGAATTCTCAAATACTCTGGAAAAATTAAAAAAGAATTAAAATCCATGAAAATATATGCACAACATGATCAAGACTAATTTAACGACAAAAGAATTGTAAAAAAAGAAAAGGTAAGTCATCATTTAAATAAGTCACAATTGCATATCTGTTTTATAAAAATAAAAATATGCTTTACATAAATAATATTTACAGGAATTTAATATGCAAGTCAATTCACCATTTTTTTTCCCTTTTAGTTATTTAATAATAAATAATTTACATACTTTCATTTAAAAGAAATCAAATTTATGAAAATTATAAAATATAAAACAACCAAATCCAAAGTTTAAACAAGTCCTTGATTATTATCTAATTCAAGTTATGATTAAGCACAAAAATAAAAATCCCTTAAGTCAAGGACTTTTACCCACCCACATATATTTTTTACACACATTACATTTACAAATCAGTAATGCAGGTAGATTTTTCTGTGAAGCAGAAATAACTGATTATATATTAAACTATTATATTCCTTATAATTTTCAGCTAAAACCCATGTTGTAGAATTTTTTATTATTATTATTATTTAAAAACTATTATTATTAAGCTTTTATCAACATCTGATTCATTGATTATAGTTAAAAAATGGTATTAATATTTGAAATTATCATTAAATTATTTTACTAAAAATTTGTTAAATTCCTTATACTATAAATACTCTCAAGAATAAATTTACAGGTAATAATTTTTTTAATACAAACAATTATATGTTCAATTATATATTCAATTATATATTTAAAATAACAATTTTTACTGAAAAGAGGCATATAAAAATAATTTACCATCTTAAAAAATTGACATACAAAGTACATAAAAAAGAACTGATACTTAACTTACTTACTAATGATTAACTTAATTTACTGATACTGAACTTATAGGCATGGCATAATCATTGTTTTAAATATTTTACAAAATTTAAAATGCACAATATCAGATCAATTAGAATTAATTTAAATTAAAAATACAGCTAACAATGTTTTTTACATTAATTAAATTAAAAATATAAATTTTTAATTATTAAATATACCCATTAGAGCAATGTAATGGATAATCATAACAATTTATAACAATCCAAGTACATATAAGTATTAATAAAAGCCAAGCAAGATAAACATCTCTTAAATTTTTAATATACCAATTTAAAATAGAGTTAATAACTTAATAAAAGCATTCAATTTATTTATTTTAAAAGTAATAAATTTATACCCCTTTACAAAAGCTTTTTATTAAAATAAAATAAAAAAAATCATCCAAAAATTATCTAAAAAATGAAACTTTATTACTTCATGACAACACAAAACTGTATGATGCAATAGCAACCCTGAAAATTACTAAGCTTGCACTATGAGAATTCTTCCTCACCTTCCATACTTCTCAGACCTTTCATCAACTGACTACCACTTTTAACTACTATTCAGCCGTGAAAAGGTTTAGCAATGAAACAGCAGCCAAAAACACTTTTGAGGAGTTTCATCAATCCAGAATGCCAGACTTCTATCATGAATTCTACTACCCTGAATACTCAAGTTTTTCGATTAGAGATATATATTACATTTAGTTGGGACTATTATAATTAGCAAAAATTAATTTTCATAAAAGTTACTGTTTGAATATCAATTGCATCCCACATTTCATATGCAACAACATAATAGAAGAAATTTGAGAATATTTTAAATATCACATTAAAAAACACAGTAGGAAAAACTTAAAATCTAGATGAAATGCATACCTTCTTTTAATGAAGAATAGCCAACAGGATTTTTGAACTTGACTTGCTTATCTGTAGGCCAAGCAATACCTTTCTTCAAAAGTGGAACATCTGTTATATCTCCATTCTTCATTACACGAAGTTTAATTTCATCTAATGTAATTAATCATACATAACTTCATTAAGTTATTGTGTAAATAAATAGATGCACTAATAAAAAACAATGCAATACAATAAATATACAATAATTTTACAGAGAAAATTTAAATAAGAGCATTTCATAATCCTACAAACTCCATAAAATGCAATAATTCTTTTCATTTAAATTATAAAAAACAAAAATTTTATAAAAGTTAAAATATTCTATACCATTAAAAATGAGAAGATAAATACTAAAGTTATACAGAAATATATATAGTTATTTTAAATATCACAAGATATTACAATCTATGTATTAAAGATACTCTTTAAGTATGCTTAGAATCTCTTACGAAAACAAAACCGTAGTTTAAAATAAACTTCAAAAGAATTTTCATGAGGCAGCAAATATTCATTTATTTAATACAAAACATTTTGAAAGCATTTATAAATATACAATAATTTTTCAAAAAATTGTTTAATTCATGAAAGTACTTTATTTTTTTATTTGCTAAAGGAGAATTTAAAATCTAATTTAAATAAATATTTTGATTATTTAGAACTAAAATTTTAATGATTTTAAAATATTAAAATTTATTTATTTGTAAAATAAAGATTCTGCATATTTGCTACTATACAACTATAAATTAAAAATTTATAATAAATATACCATTAAATAAGCTGTTAGCAATTGCACCACATGGAGCAATTGGGAGAGTGCCATTAGTGTCATAAGGAGCACAATCACCCGAAGGTTCTTTAGTAATATCACCTAAAAGTTGTGCATCATCTCTTGATTTAACATAGCGTCTATGATTTTGGTAATAATTTGTAAGGCCATAATAAAGAAAAACATCACTCTAAAATAAAAAAAAATTATAATAATCTTAATATTCAAGACAGTAGATCTTCAAAAAAAAGTAAAAAATAGTATCAACAAATAATTTTAAATGGACAACCTTAATAACTTAACATAGCAAAAAATATTAATAAATTTGTTACCTTCATTGGTTCAGTAATGTTGAATGTCAGAATACAAACACAGTCTTTTCGATTCTCATCAAGGAATTCATCACAAGGCCTATGTTCAGTAGAACTGTTACAATATGTGTAGTCTAATTGCAATTCTTGAACCTTTTAAAAGTAAAAATTAAATAAAAAAAAGTGATACAAAAAGTAATCAACATAAGTACACAATCCTACAAATAACGAAAATGAACCCGAACGAATAACGAATGAAATCCCCCTTTTTTAAAACCTTTATTCTTTGTGTGTGTGACACATCGACAAACACCATAAACTATCAATCAGTTCTTTTATATTTTTTAAAGATAATTTTAATAGAAAAATTTATAAAATAATTTTATTTACATTCATATTTGCCTTTTAGATATATATATTTTTTATTAATTTCAAACATTAAATTTCATATAAAATTTTAAAATGTTGAAGATCAATGCTTATTATTAAGTTAATGATAATTAAAGAAAACTAAAATATAAATATATCATTTTTGCTATCAATAACATATGTTCTTTAATATAAAATATACAAGCATAAAAGATCAAATGTTTTTTTTTATAAACTAATAAAGAAAGTCAAGATTTTAATAGATATTTGATTGATTTTTAGTTAGCATTGCTAGAAAAAAGAGATGTGAAATGATTGAATGTCACGAGATTAGATAATGTATTACATACGTTTATTTGAGTTTAATAATGTGATCCACTTAAATTTTATTTAAATAAAACTTAACTTAACTTTAGCTAATATATAATATTTAATGAAACTTTATCATATCTGAAAGTAATTTATTAACAAATTTGAATAAAATTATATAAACAAGGTTAGATTAACCACTTATTAAAACAGATTCAAATTTAAAATTTTTAAAAATTATCAGAAAAAAAGTTTTAAATTTAAATTTTTAAAACTTTTTAATAGTAAAACAAATGTCAAAATTAGAGTTCTATTTTATTAAACAATTCAGTGCAGCTTACTTGATCCGAAGAGACTAGTAAACCAATTCCAACAGGAATGAAAGCCAAACCAATGATAAAGAAGGTAGGTAGTACTGTCCCAGCAGTAAGGATAGGCTGCCATGCTGGCAGTTTTTGTTGTTTGAAGGCACTGTCTATAGGAGCAGAGAGCACATATATATAGATTAGATTATACATAACCATATATATTAAATTATATATTATAAATTAGAGAACATTTTTACAACTTGCATAATAATAATTTTTTCATTGATAAATTATATAATAAGCAACATCAAAGTGAAACCATAAAATAAAATTCATCATGAGAATGAAACTACTAATGTCTATGAAAGCAAATAATTATAAGAAGAATTAAATATGATTCTGGTAGGAAATTTTTCTAAATAAAATGTTCCACTCCTCCCTTTAATAAAAATAATCATGTTAATATTTTTCAATAGTACTAAGTATGCCCAAATAGAATTACTAAGCAAATATTGCACCAAATTCTTGTTAACAAAATTGTTTCAATTTATAGAAAGAGAAGCAGGTAAGAAAATATATTTAATTTGCTTTCTTTTTTTCACATGGATATTAAATGAAATGAAAAAAAAAAAAAAAAACTTTTCGGGAAATATTAAATATAATAGTAAAAAATTCACATTTATTAGGTTTTGTATATTTATTAACAAAAAGTTTCACAAATATGATAATTTATATAGATAGATATATATAGTGCACAAATGAAAAATAGTGTACTAGTGCCGAGCTACAATTTTTTAATTTAGAAATAGAGCTTTGTACAAATATTAGTATATGTTATTACCTACTAATTTAGCAAAAATTACAACATTTAATAAATGCATCCCCATCATTGAATATCTATGATGATATTATTTTGCTTGACTGTTTAAGCTTATTATTGTTATTTCATTTTATTTTAAGTGGTTGAAACTTAAAAATGTTATTGAATATTTATTATTATTCGTTTTGGTTTCTTACTTTCAAGAGTGCTGTTTAGCAAAACGAAAATTTTGGAATAAACGTTTATTTTGTCGTTTTTCCCTCTTTTTCTTATTTACTTCATTTAGTATTAAAACTGAAAATTTAAAAACTACCTTTTTAATAAAGTATTCTAATCAAAATTTGAGATTTGTTAAGTGTGAAAACTGTAAGTTTCAGAGATCATACGTTTTTTCTGTTCTATAATTAAAAGAATTTATTGAAACAAAATGCAATACATTATATGCAAGGTAAAAGATCTCAGACAAGTCACTAAAGAATATTTTGAGAATTGCGTATGACAAAGGGGAAATGGGAGGGAAAACATTAATTTACAAGCGATGAAACTTTTTTTTATTAAAAAATGTTAGTCCTTAGAGAAAATGAGACTGACATAACTTTTTTTTGTTAACTTATATACATATATTTCGTTAATACTCAGAGAATTTATAAAATTATCAAAATATAGAACACAAACGATACACTAAATTAAAACTCATATATATAATGTTACAATGCAAATAAAAATAATAAAGCGAAAATAGTAAAACAAATGAAAATAACAAAAGTTAAAAATGTAGCAATATGGAATATTACTTGAAGGTTTCTTCGTATTTAAGTGAGGTTCGTCCGAATTGGGAGAGGCCATCTTGTTTATTTATAAAATTACAAACATAATAAACAAATGTTGCCAGGTACAAAAAGATATTATTATGAATATTTTATCAAACAAGACGAGTTGAGTTGAAAAGGTAGAATTATACTAGAACAAGACACAGAACAAATCAAAAGTAATCAGAAAGAAACCCCCCAGACAGCTTACTGCAGGAGGGGACAAAATTCCCTGAGAAAATTCTTTAAAATAAACTTATTTATATAGACTGCAAAGGTGTTTGTTGAATCATTTTCTTATACGAGATATATCGAGAGATAAATTTTTAATTATTCACTCTTTTATTATATTTTTAAAATTAATAACGAGTTAAAAATCAGATAAAGAGTAAATGTATCATAAATGTTAAATTAAATATATGAAGACACATTCTATTTTAAAATTATTGAAATCAAATTTAATCCTGCTTGCTCAATCGGTACAGAAAAAGTTTGGTAAAATTAGAATTGTATTCAAACAAGGTCAGCGAAATTTTAACCAAAGACAAAATCCAATCTCACTGGAGACCGGTTCAATCTTCAAATTCTATGGATTGAGATTTTTTTTTCTTTCAACCCAAAACGAAGGGATGACTTTTTCAATCATATTCATGATAAATTGTTCTTAGAATGTGAGCAAAACACACATCTTTATTTCCGGTGTCCTGGGTTTGAAATTTATCTTTCTATGAAAAAATATTTTCAAAGGAAACCCTAATGCTTTTCTTTTTCTTAATCACAGATCAGTACTAACTTTTATGATCACTTTTTATGATATGGTATATTTTTCAGGTATTTCACATTCTGATTAGGAAAATATTGCAATAGAGAGGTAAAGGAAAATTATAACCCTATTTTCAGTTCAAGAAATACTCGAGATAAATTAAATTTATTTTCATTGTTGTAAATGTGTAAATAATGAAGAGATAAATAATAATAATAATGTACAAATAATGAAATAACAAATCTAAGAAAAGGAGATTTGAATATTTTTAATATTGCGGAAAGAAACCGAAAATGATGGGGGAAAAATGAATGTTTTACCAAACAATAACTTTAATGTTAAAAAACCAAAAAAAACCAAATGTTGTTTACCAAAAAAAAACTTTAATGTTAAAAGATAGTACATTTAGTAGTTAAAAATCTTTTTATAAGGGGAAAAAAATCGTATTAGCAAAAAGTGTAATATTGTAAAAATTATGTCGTATTATTAAATCGTATTATTGTAAAAATTATGTATACTGACTTTCAGAACAATAACCTCAAAACAATAATTTTCCTCGTGAAGTCACTTCTAATTAGAATGGAAGAATGACAGCTTTTGTAAAAAATTATGTTATATAAATATGTAGGGACGTACAACTAGTATTAACATTTTTAATTCTTCTTTATTGTAAATAATAAATGTTAATAGGCATTTAGAAACGTGAATAAGATATGATGTTTTATATTTTAATTTCATGGAAAGACAAAATATATAGTATCATTAAAAACGAACTATAAGGTTTTATAATTAAACAAGAAGATTATAAAACTCAAAGGAAAAAAAATGAAATCTTGAAATTAAAATTATTAGCGCCCAATTTTTCCAGGGGGAAAATGAAAGTACAATCTTTAAATAATTATGTAATTTAAATACGCTTGAAAATGTATATTGTTGTACAACTGCTAAGGATGGATCATAAATGGCTACAAAAATTAAAATTAAGGGGGTGGATAGTCAAATAATGTTGTCTCACTGTTCAGACATTATAATAAAGATCAGTTATTATGTTCTGAAATACAGAAGATTGGGCCTGAATGGCCGAGTGTCTAGCGCTCTGGCGTCACAAGTTTCGGATTAGAGTCCCGGCGATGCCATGGATGTTTGTAGTGGTTCAGAATCCACTTTAAGCGCGTAGGTCCCGGTCTCCTATGACTGTAAGAGCGTTACGGAGCAGAAGTCAGACTTTTACCTACGGGTGCTCCATCAGAACAGAAGCTGCACCCCTCCTCTCTCTTTCCAAGAGGGATACGACAACAACAACAATAATACAGAAGATTTTGAAAATTCGTAAAGAAAAAATGTGTTCACTTGATGCTGTGTAAAAAAAATATTTATTAATTACAGTATTAGACTCCATGAAGGTATAAATAACATGCTTAAGTGTCTCGCATCGACAATCAGACTGCCTGCTGGTGATTTTCGGACTTTCTTCGACACTATACGTAAGTTCAAAACAGTTGCTAAAAATGAAACATTTAAAATGTTAAAATGGGTCAAAATGATACTGGAAGGCAGCCACAACCTTTCATTAACCGTAAGTTATTTGATAGTAGTATACGTAAGTGAGGCACAAAGCCTACAACCACATAAACATAGTTTAAGAAATAAAGAATCGTTGAAACCAGTATCATTATTTACTAATTATTTTCAGTCAAATCATATTGGCCCAGTTCTTGAGGAAACAATTGGAACCCTGTTTAAAAGTAAGTTGATAAAAAATAGAAAAAAATAGTAAAAGTATAATTGCATTTAAATAGTAAAATTACTTTCATTATTGACAATTTATGTTTTATTTGATGCTAATTATTTTTGCTATGAATTTTCAGAACGTAACTGTCATATTTTAATTAACCATCCAAATTTCGGTTCCAATTTCACCCAATATTCGATATTGTTTCCAGCAAATAAACATTTTATTACTATCATTGTAGCATTTTAAAGCTAGCTTGCCCTTAAGAAGCATAAAATATATTTTCTGCTTGTTTCAAGTATCCAATACATAACAGAGATTTTTTTTTATTTGAAGATATTTATGTTTTATGTAAAAGATATAACTTAGCAGCATACGTACAAATGATCCCTTGTGTCTTTGAAATAATACTGGTTCTTATAGATGACACTCATAATAACAATAGTTTAGTTGTTACCATCTTAGTTTCTTATTTGCAGATACAAATAAATTTGATGTTTTTTGTTCCTATGAGTTATAATAATTTTCTGGAGAAAAAAATATGTAATTTAATTCCAATAACTTAGTCGGAGCTTTAAAGTATGGCTGTGGGGGTGTCCTTACGTGGAAGTGCATGTCAGCATCAGGATTAGGTAATTTGGTATTTATTGATGGTATAATGAATCATGCTCCTTATTTAAATATTTAAAAAATAATTTGATATTTTCAGAACAAAATTTGTGAATTGGATTTTTTAAAAATCAAGATAACGGTTCTAAGAGCACGATTCTCAGTGATCATCTCTGGAATCACTGAAAGTCATGTTGTAATTTGTCTACAAAAAAGACAATAACATTTTTGAAAAGACTACATCAGTCTCACATTAAATTCATTAAACAAATTTGAGGAGAATTGGAGTCTATACCAAAACACGATGTTGAAGCGAAAATCAAAGTGAAAACAGTAATATCGTTGAATGGGGGAACACCGATGCAGAAATTTATAGAAAACTAGAGAATTCTATGTCCAGAGGTTTAAAAGATATTTAGAATGAGGTAGGATATCTTACTAACTACTAATTGACTGATATTTTACAATATCTGTTAATGCGTAAAGATTGTTTTTTAAGTATTCGACGATTTTTACGAAACAATATTTTTGTTTATTTTTGCTCATTAATTTTCCAAATAAAAATTACTTTGTACTTAAAATATTTAATTTAATTCAGTAAAAAAAAAAAAAAAATCATATCAGACATTATTTAAAAATTCTCATTCAGAAATTATAATTTTTTTTTTTAAGGGATAGAGCAGTATTTCATTGAATTTCATAAGTGTACGGACAGTTTTGGGAGCCCCTGTATATTAACTTTAAAAAAAATCTAAGGTTTCAAAAGCAAGGAAATTAAAATAAAAAAATAAAAAAAAAATTTTAATTTCTAAAATTGTGTCATATTTAATAAACTTTAATAAATAATCGTGCATAAAATTCAGTTATTTTGCTATTCGAAATGAAGTTGGTTTTGCAAAGTTGAACAGATTAAAGTAAAATTGGAATTATGTCCTTGACAAAAAATGCTAAAACAGAGGTAGATTTTTAAAAACATTTTTGTTCACTAAAAGATGTACTTTAAGTAAAGAAATGTTAAAAAGATAATAGTTTCTTTCTTATTGTATCATTTATTAAAAAAAGTAACAGAAAAATAATTCATATTGTTTTTTTATTTATCCTTCAGTTTAAATAATATAAAAAAATTTTTTAATATTATTCTAAGAAAAATTTAATTTTATTTCTTCCAGATTTATGAAGGGAAAATACTTAATGTAACAGCACCAATATATAATTAAAAATTATATAAGAGACCCTGTCACATTATACTACTTATGTGTTATCAAAGCAATTCTAACTGTATTCCTTGGTCTGATAAAACTTTTCATCTCATCTTTATGAGACACATTCTCATCAAATAATAAAACTGTTCAAATTTCTTAAGTAGGTTATTTCCTTTGGATCTTCCGTTACCAAAATGTTTTCGGAAATAGAAATTAAATTTCCCTCTTGCACATGCTTCTTTCCAAATATCATTCAATATCAATGCAAATTTTTCATTTTTCTTTTGATATGAGGGACAAACGAAAATTTCACTTAAATATTCGGAATATTCTTCATCTTTGTAAACGCTTCTTCAAAGCACTAAGTTTATTTTTAAGTGTTATTAATTTACGATTGCCTGTCAAAGACACGAAAATTTGTTTATTTTTTACGCTCTATTAATATATCATTGAACTTTTTCTCAATTTTTTTATGACTTTAATATTAAAAACAATTTTTGCTATTTGCATAAACTAAAAATTAAATGCACTTCAAAATTTTTTTTGAAATTAGGAACATAAATGTTTATTTTTATTAAGGCTATGCGTAATAATAATAATACTAACAATAAAAACATTAAGAGTGATGCAGAAGAAATTTACAGATATAACAATCCCTCATTATATCAGGAAAAAAAAAGAAGTAAAGTGTTTTTTAGAAGTAAACACTTTAATGTTAATCAATAAAATTGCAATAGAAATTTATCTCTCATTTGTCGCAATTAATTTCCATTGATGTTAAATTTAAAACAAAATTTTTATAAAGTCTTGTTTCTGCAATTAAAAAAAAAAAAAATAGTCTCAAGAAGAGAAACGCAGTATTACTTGATTAAGAATTTTCAACAGGATATACGGATTCATGATATAATGAGTAGTTACTGTATTTCTGAAGCATGAATTTAGTGATTTAGTTCGATAGTGCTCAGGTACTAATACATTCCTAACACTTTCCAAAAAAGAAAAATAATAAAAACTATAATGAATAAAAAATATAGTTTTATTTAAACTATATTAAATAAAAACTATATATATATATATATATATATTTATAATCAAATAAAAATATGATTTAACATTCAGAAGTATTTGAATATTAATTATGAAGAAAGATAATAATGCACCCGGAGGAAATGAACTTATTTATTCTTCATATAATTCAATTGCAATGGGTATTACAATCTTAAAAATAGTACCCGTAAATTAAATTTTTTACTTCATGCAGCAAGACAATAAGTCAAATAAATTTATTTCTGAACTGAAAAAAGGCAACACCAACATGTAAACACTGACATGTAAATTAATACATCTTGCTAATTTATGATATATGATATATAAATTTGAAAATCTATTTGTTTTTCCTTTATATATAAATGTATTGCTTTCTATACGGAGCTTTCAAATTTTGACCCATACATAGACTATGGTATACATAAGGCCGTAGAATACTTTAAAACTTAGAGATTCCCCCTCTTCCTCTTAATTCTCTCATTTTAATAAGAAGGTTTTGATGCGTTTTTAAGAGAGATTTTTGTAGATTCTAATGCCCTGAGTGTAACGGCATTTTCCATTTTTTTTACGACCAGTATAAAGGGTTTAAAAGAAGAGTTACAGTTTTGGAGTGAAAAAAAAATTCCAATATACCTTAGTTATGCTAAATTTTCAATACGCATTTTCTAATCATTAAATTTCCTTGACACTTTACTGTATCACTTCTTTTTTAAATATCGGGTAAATCGTCTAGTAGATCATTAAAAAAAAAAGTACTCCATTGTTAACAATTACGTCCAGCAAAATAAAGATTTGAGTTTATATAGAAGCCAACTCACTTCATCTCTATAATCATGAAAAAAATAGTATATTTATATCTCTGAAACTCTTGAAATTCTAATACCTGAAAGCCCAATCTTTTCTGAATCTATATGTGTAGTCAAAAATCACGAAAATATTTGTTATCAGCCATATTATAAATAAAGGACTTATTTTTTTATTGTTTAATTGCACTTTGAAATTATTTAATCCAAAAATTATCTGCAAAAGAAAAACGAATGAGAAAGGTAGCCACGGCTTTTTTCGTGTCCTTTTCATCTTTATGATTCACAATTCTCTTTTAATTAATAAATAATTCATAACAAATTCAGTGAATAAGATACCATTAAAAATGTTCTGTAAACATTTTTAGATTTTATTTTACTAATTATACATTTTCTTTTTATTGTTCCGCTCACTTTAAGAAATAAAACTTTAAACAAAATAGTCACATATTTCCTAAAATCCGAAAATTTTGATTAAGAAATAATTCTGTTGATGGCGTCGCAACATACCTTAAGAGCTTCACGTGGAGTATCCCCGAGCCAAATCAATATAGTTATATTTAGAATTTATCTTCGTTTAAAATTAATCTGCATTCTTAGCAATCTCCAAGCAAGAGATGCTTTTTTTCCCTCCTTTGAATTCTAAGGCTTCCTATCCATTTCGCAATGTTCGCTTTTAATGGAACTTGAAGAAGCCATTTAACCCAGTTCTACTTCCCTGATATTTATTATTATTATTTTTCAGTGAAATGCCTTTTCTGCGAAAGTTAATTGCAATAAAATTTTGTAATCTCTGAAATTTTGTCTCCTAATTATTTTCGAAACCTTCTATCATTTAAATAAGTTTCCTTCGAATGTGCATTTTAATAAAGGAGTATACTTTATGAAATAGGTCAAGTTACTGGAAAATGTTGAGCAGAAATAGGGCGAGATTAAACTTTTTGTCGTGGAAACGCAACTGTAAATAAAAATAAGATTGCATTATCAAAAACAAATGGTTAAATGTAATATTTACTAACTACTTTTAGGGAAACCGTTATTGGTGACGATTATGGTGAAATAAATGAAAAAAAAAAAAATAAATAAATTGATTAAAATTAGTGATTGGATTAGTGAAATGAATTGTGAAAATGAAATTAGTGAAATTGATTAGATTTGCAATTAAATAAGAAAAAAAAACTTTCTTTATTGGCAATTTGTATTTTATTTGATAATCTTTTTGGTTGGCTATGAATATTCAGCAATTCAACTGTCAAGACTATATAACATATTTTGATTTTCATCGATCATTATTTGGTATCATTTCCAACTAATAATCAAATTATTACTATCGTTGTATCAATTTAAGTTAAAAGCTTCCCATTAAAGAAACATAAAACATATTCTTTGCTTGTTTCATAAACGATAGATACATAATCGTTCGCAGAATTTAATCAGGGAATCGTTCATATGATTCTTCTTCATTGGAGCAAGAGCCCTATGGTGGGCCAAGCCATCTGCCTACTGGCACATTTTGGGACAGGGGATGTTTTCTTTATACTGGTAGGGTTGTCAGCCTATTCCCACCGGTCATATTAGACCGGGACCTACGGTTTAAAATGGATTCCGAACCACTGTAAACATCCATGACACCTGTCAGGACTTGTGGCATCGAGCTCCAGAGCTCTAGTCACTCGGCCACTCATAGGAGATTAAGCTTTTTATCTCCTAAACTTTAAGTTATCGGTAAAATAATTTTACGCGATGTTTCAATATGACACCTAGTAAACAAGATATCAATCAAAAATCATTCTCAAAAGTTGTAATTTCAGATTTATAGAATTATTAAAAATTAATTTCAGCAATAATTTTTGATATACAATTTTTATTGAATGATTTTATTTTCAATCAAACATATCCATCGTTCGCTATAATAAAGTTAGCATTCCGTCTGATACGGCTAATTCATTTAATGCTATATCAAAAATGTGTTATGAAGTGATGATGCCTAGTCCCTTGATAATATCAGTTCAATTGACGAGATCTTATTGATTTCTTTACAATGGTAGACACAAACACATTACTCCGTCCCATGACGTAGAGGGAGTAATGCGTTTCATATATGTTGACATCAAAATGCAACTTAAGGTAAAAAAATCATGAGACAAATGCAACAAGATGAATTCAAGTATTGAAATTCGCAATAATATAGAACAATGTTAATCTCTCCCTTTAGTCAATTTTTGACGTTATATTGCTTAGAAATCAATTTATGTTTTATACAGAATCTTAATTTTATCTTCATAAAGATAGCCCATCGGGGCAAATGTTTTTCTTTATCTCTCAGCAATTTACCAAGTCCGATTCCTTAGTTAAAAATTAGTTTCTTAATTAAACTTCTTCTACTGTTGTTCTTGGACATGGACTTATTAAAATATGTAAGTCGACTGATATTTTAAAATACAGAAATTTTTTTTCTTTCAAGTGCTTTCAATTTACTACCGGTAAACAATTATGATGAAATTTTATTTTATTAATTAAAGACTTTAAATTTCCACTGTTGCTTCATGTTTACGCTACATTACAGGTACACAAAATATAGAACATGCATTTTTTTTTTCTGTTCCAAGTTTAAAAAAGGGGAAAAAAAATTTATGTTTAAAAGTTTATGTTGAGTTTAAGTTATTAAAAAAATTATGTTAACTATGTTTTATTTATATTTAAATAATCAATTTCCTTCTGATCATTGTTTTTCTACTCAAACAAACAGCAATTTAGAAATTTTGTTAAACATTCCTTACTCGCATTATAGTAATATTTAATATAATATTAACGAACAAGAGTAATTTTTGGTGGTACACCGGTATGCCCCGTGTTCTGATGATGCATTCCACGAACATAGAGAAAGAGTATTACTTTCTGACAGGAATTTTAAGAGTAACACCCCCATATTTGCTAGTTTTATGGAAGGAAACCCGGAAAATGTTTACCATGCAACTCGCCTATTGACACGAGATATTTATACTCGATTCCATAATCTGCATCGAGTTTCCTCGTTTCTGAGAACAATGACTACCATGAACTCCTGTTGCGGATTCGAATTTAAATAATCTGTACACTTCCACTGAACTACGAGTTGGGCATAATATTTATTATTATCATTGTTTTATTAATATTATTATTTAAAATTTTTATTTAGTTTTATTTTGTTTAACATCGATGGACCTCATATTCCAGGAACATCCCAGAGATTGGTAATCAGAGGAGGAAATTACCCCCAAAAAGAATTTTTAAGAATAACTACCTCGCATTTTCATGTTATATGGAGAAACTCGGAAAATTCTCACAAAGTCTGGCTATCGATGCTAGTGTTTTATACACATTATGGCAATCGTCATAAAATCTTCCGGTTTCTGAAAGCAATGCTTGCAACAGACGCGATCAAAGGATTTAAATCTTGGATGGTCTTCACATGTTACCATGGAACCTAGATTTATTTTGATAGTGCATTTATTCTTTTTTTTTCTTTTCTTTTTGATGTATTATTTAAAACTGTCAATTCTTTGTTGTATCTGATTGGCAAGTGAAGTTTTGTTCCTTTCTCTTCTAATGTAGTGAAAGGCATTGTTATTTCCTTCTATAATATGCAACGTCGTATAACCCGAAGGCGTAATTTTCGGCTGAAAAGATTAAATGACGCAGGAAGAATTCGAAACGAGGTATTATCGACTTGTGATTCGCGGCCTGTTCTTTGACATACAATATTACGATTAAGCTACATTTTTATATCCATGACATAAAATTGACAAAACATTTGCAGTTTTTAAAAACGTTTTCGATGGCATAATTATAAAAAAATATATATACATATATAAGATATCATACGTTTAATAAAGTGGGAACTGTAAAGAAGATATGCAAATAAGTAGTATGCCGAATACAAAGGGGATATTTTTTAGATAATTCATAATTTTCCTGCTTGCTAGAGAGATGAAAATCTTGATCAGCATCACAGTTCTTTATTAATTTAGCCTTCGGTAAAGTTTTTTTTTTATCCGCAAATTTATTCAAGCCTTTTTCATTTCATAGCATTAATGACAAATTTTGCACGTCAATTTTATCTAATTTCGGAAAAGCTCGACTCTTTTCCATCATCCATTATTGTTACGTCTCTTTTTTTATGTTGTAAGATTTTTTTTCCTGTCACACAAAGTTCTGTCAATTTTTGATGGTAAAATTGACCAAATTGACCATCATTTCCATAAAACAACAAAAAAATGTGGTGTTTTATGGAAATTATTTTTATGAAATTATATGCAACGTCTTATTATCCGGGCATCCAAATTTTAAGGTATTTTATCGAATAATTTTCAGATCAAATTCGGAAAATTATGGTATTTTTGAATTTGATATTAACATTTATTAGTAGCTTTCCATAAAACTTTCTTGGATCAAAACCCACCAATGAACTTGTGGACTTTCAGGGCGCTGATGCTTATCGCTTTACTTTATGACCTACGTATCTAGAAATAGGGTGCGCATATTATTTATTTGTGCGCTGAACTTGGCGTGACGTAGAAAACATTGCGTGTGAGATCGGACTCGCTTGAGTTCCGTTACCCCATCTTTGTTGTTATTGAATAATGTAAAATAAGAAAATATTGCCAGGGTGACACAACGGGGTGTAGTTTCCATTTTTATATCTCCATAAATTAGTTGTTCAATATTAAAATTTATTGTGAATTTGGAAAATTCCAAAATTCTTTAAAAAAAACGTTAGCGAAAAGTAAAATTGTTTAATTTTTACAGTGAAAAGATTAACATAAAAACTGTTTTTTCCCCCACTAAAATGTGCCCGAAAAAAGCCTCGTTATATTTAAAAAGAATTTATTATCAAAATTGAAGACCTCTTAATATTTAAAAAATATAATTAATATCTCAAAAATATAATAAAAGTATAATATCTCAAAATGTAATAATTATAATATCTCAGCTCAAACTCTTTAGTTATAAAAGAGGAAAAAAATCCCAAATTTAAGGGGTGCTTATAACATTTAAAGTATTGTAAAAAAGAAAAAAAAATTAAATCCACAGATGAAAATAATTGTTCAATATAAAAACCAAAACAAACTTTTATTTACATACGTACATACATATATATACTCAATAATATTTTTTTATACAAATAATAAATGAAATCATTATTACTAAAAATAGTTATTGTACATTTTACGGTATATAATTATCACAATTTTATATTTTTCTTTAATTATAAAAAAAAGATTTTCTGTGGTTAAAATATATAATATTTCGGATATTTTACTATGTCCAAATTAGAAGATATAAATAAAAATAAAAATATATCTTAAATATATTGAGTGATACATAATGATTTACTGCCTTTCACTATTGTTTTGTTTTGAGAAATAAAAATAATTCTATTTTTTAATAAAAGCAATAATTTTGTGTTCATATATTCTTCTTCATCGACGCAGCGGCCTGATGGCCAATTGGCTAGCGCTCTGGGTTTTGGTACCGCAAGCTCCAGGTTCGAATTCTGGCGGTGGCATGGATATTTGTGAGTGGTTCGGAATCCACTTTAAACTGTAGGTCCCGGTCTGTTTAGCCCTCGTGTGCATAAAATGACCGTAGAGCGACAAACCAAATCTTCATTGGCGCAACAGACCCTTTGCGAGGTAAGGTTATCAGCCTACGCCCAACTCTCTATAATCATATTAAACCACTACTTATGGTTTAAAATAGATTCCGAACCACTACAGACATCCATGGCACCGAGTACCAGAGAGAGCTAGTTACTCGACCATCAGATCTTAATCAGCATTAGTTGAATCAAGTTATCATCCTCAAACACTCCTCTGCTTGTATAATTTTTATAAAACTCGAATAGTTTAGACAGAAATTGTAATAGTGGCATAGGAAAAATTTATATTTTTCCTATGCCACTGTTATATTTTTTTTAATAAAAAAAACTATTATTGTTGTAATCTTGCTTAAATTTCGAACCAATAATAATTGGAAAAGAAATGCAACATTAAAAAAAAAATTGAAATTAATTTTTATCTTCCTTTATAGTTTGACAAAAATATCATTGATAGATAAAGATATAATTTAAAACAAAAGCAACAAAAAGTAATGGTGGCTCATTTTAAACAGGTCAAAATAATAAAGAGGAATGATCAGCCATCAAAAACAAAAATTAACAAATTTCTATACGAGATATCGAAGTTCTCATAAATATAACCTATTTAACTTTTATTATAGATATCAGATATCACCATATAAATTACTATAGATATCAGATATCAGATAACACATATAAACTTTTATTTAGTGATGATATTAAAAGAAAAAAAAATTTGATAGAAAAGCTTTCAAAAATGTTTCTAAGCTGTTCACTTGAAAGGGTAAAAGTGGCAAATTATCTTATTTTCCATCAATATGTGATTATATACATTAATTTATGAACTATCCAGAATTTTCAACTTGAAAAGTAGAAATATAAACAAGAATTTAAAATCTAAATACGGCTAGTGGCTTTATTAAGAATCAGTCATTCATATTATAAATAAAATAAAGCTCATTTGAAAAAAAAAAAAAATGTATTAACTATATTTAGTTCATTAATAATAAGGCACATAAATCCGATATTTTTATGAATAAGCTGAATATTTAAAATGTCCAACATGCTCATTGATGCATTGCTCAGTCCAAGCAAAAAAGAAAATAATAATGAAAGAATACACGCAAAGGCCAATGTCAAATGTCCATGTATAAGCGAGAAAAGCGTTGATTATTCCATGATTCCGTTTTAGGAAGAGCTTCATCAACGATGCGCAGAAAACGGACGTAAGTTCATTTTGAGAGTTATTTGGACATGAAACTGGACATAGTACAACACGTGTAACGCTGTTTCTAGCATCAACAACTTCCAACTCACAGAGGTTTACAGAGCGGTAAGTAAATGCCATTTATTTTTAATCCACTTGTGCAATAGATTAGAATCTTAGATTTTCATACAGGAAAATGTATCATACAGAATTTTACCTAACAATCAGTTCGAGAAATCAATATCATTTAATGAAATTTTATTCATTAAATTAATAAAATCTAACTTTGAAATAAATAATTTTTGAGCCTCGGCCTATTGTTTTTGAAACAATTTTTTCCACCTTGAAACAATTTTTGATTAACATCCGGAGATTTTTAAATTTCTGCAAAGAAATTATATTATATTTTTATATATTTTTAATTACATAAAACATTTTTTCATTTAAATTATACAAAATTTATCAAGAAAGTTGTATATTTCATTGTTAACACTATTTTAATCTTGTATAATGTTTCGGAAGAATATATCTGCATTGTTTAATGTGATTATGTTTTATGAAATTTAGTTTTAATTCTTCAATGTAACCTTTGTAAGCATACTCTTCGTAAATTTATTGTATATTTTATTAATACTTTAAAATTATTCTGATTTTACATTACTCTTTTAAATATTTACAATAGAAATGCAATATGATAAAACAATGAGTTATTGACAGATAAAATGAATCTTCTTATTTTAAAAGTAATATAACTTTATAAAATTTATTCGTCTAAATTTAAATTTGCATAATTATCAAATAATAAATATTTATTTTTCCACTTTACATAAAATCAACATTCGAGCATTATAATTTGGTCCATAGTCAATTTTTTTGCCTTCGTTCCTATACTTTTATATCTATTATAAATAACTTTTTTTAAACTTTAAATAGAATCAGCATTAGAAGAACCCATAACAATATCAACCCAAAATTTTTTTCAAAATTAAATAAATAAATAAAAATAAACAAATAAATGTCAAAAAATACTTGAAACAAAGCATGACAAATTTGTCTTTTCTAGGAACTTAGATACATGTGTAAACGCTGACTCTCTATTTTACTGCAGAGGTTATGCTGTTAAATTCTGGCCACGGTTGGGCAATATTTCTCATCACACAGACCTTACTCATTTCTTCAGAGATCATAATGCCACAGGAAGAACACACAAGGCAAATGACTTCCAAGTCACAGTCACCTTTGTCTAACATGACGAACATCATGGAAGAAGAATCCAAGTCGAGAGCCACTTGGATATTTTTAGATAAGCCACCTGAAGAAGCCCTGAACGAAGAAAAACTGATCAGGATGGCTAATTGGGTGTCACAAGTTACAGCCCTTCCTCCTACAAACATGAAATACCCCAACACCAAACGACAAGAAACAGCTGGAAGTTGGCAACAAGGACCAGAGGACGAAATGAAAGAACCGGCAGGATCCAAGAAGCCACCGGGCTGTGCTCAGTATGGAAGATATTACTGCAGTTATAAAGAAGATTATCCAATGTAAGTAATTTTGCATATACCGTAATTTTCTGCCTATAATCCTCAAAGTTGTATAACCCCAGTCAGTAATTTTTGGCTGAAAATGATAAAAGAACTCGTACAGATATGGACAAGTATGGCTAGTACAGATACTTATGTACCTGTTCTTTGACTTACCGTATACCATATACCATTTTTGAGGACACAATATCACTTATAAAAAATAAGTTTTAAATTTGCTATAATGAAAAGTGCACATAATTTATGCATTTAAAAAATATAATACTATTGTGAAAAGAGACGACATTTTTCCAATAATTTGTTAAGGTCATATACGCTAAAAAAACTTGATAAGTAAAACATTAATTTGACTTTAAATCATTCTTATCTTTAACTTTATTCCATGCATTTTCATCCACTGACACACAACGATATTGGATGAACGTCGTTTTGTTTTATTTTGTGAAATGACTGTTATGTTTGTTTCTTTTCTTTTCAAAGATTGTTTATTTTCATCTTATCCACATTTTTATGAATTTTTGTCGACAAAAAGCATTTTAGCGTGATTTTATAGAATTGACTTTTCTGAAACTTCTGGGGAAAAATGTCCAGATTCTATACAGCGATCTAAAATTTTAAGCCTATATATTTTAAGCTTTGAAATTTTAAGTTTTTTTCTAATGTACAGCTCATGGATTATAGGAAGGGAATCATGGTATTTTCCTTTCAATGTAAAGTCAGTACACATATTTACGCATTTTTAAGTTCATCTCATGAACAAGTTCACTATCACGCTATACGCTCACTATCATTATACGCTTTTCACTATACTCTCACTATCATTTTACGCTTTTCACTATCACTATAACTTCACATCGTAGAACGCGTTCTTTAGGAAGCGTGAGTGGACACGAAATCTGTCAATGAAAGACGTTTTTACAAGTTGTCGCAATTGATATCCAGTCTACTCATTTCTTAAAATTGTGACTGCAACAAACTGTGGTAAGGATTCGAACCTGCATATTCCATTTAATGAATAGTAAAGCGTAAAAAACGTGGAAAACATATTAAATTCAAAAATAAGATGTATTTTATTAACTTTACTTTAAAACTAAAATCAGTATAACATTAATTTGAATATGAGTGCGATTACACAACTTTTTTAGCAGCAGTTTACTCTTCTAATAAAATGCAATTTAAAATAAATTCCGGCTTAGTTTTAAATTTTGAATATTAAATTAAAAATGCTTTTCTTTTACCCTTACCAAAGAAAAAAATTGAGATAAATCTAGGAGAAGGAACATATAGATTAGTTTTTTTTTATTTTTTATAATAAAATCGTAGAGAAACAAGCACGCAAATAATTTTTCTTTAAATTTTATTATCTCATAACATTAACTTTTCTCAGTTTGCATTTATTTGTAACAACTGTAGATTTATGGATGTGTAAATTACTAATAAAGGTGGCCGCAAAACCTGACAAGTAACACAATTTTGCTTTTATCTCAAAGCCCACGCTTAGAAATTTAATCTCCTTTTAAAGCTTAAATTATGTTACTTTATCAGATATCTCTTTGAAGCAAAGATATGAATTGACAATTGACCTAAAAGGTAAAATCAGAAAGTTACAACGGATGTTTTTCTTGTGTGTCACCACAATTTTGAACAAATATTTTCAAAAATGAAAAAAAATCACATCTTTCTCTAACACCTAAAACACTAAAGAAAGATTTTCGAACCTAAAGGTTTAACGTGCCAAATTCGGTGTAGAAATAGAAAGTATTATTTATATAAGCTATTAGAAGAAATAATTCATATATAGATATTTTTAATAATTAATGAATTGTTGTTTTAAATAATTGATAAAAATTCAATTTTGCAACCCGTATTGTAATTTTTTTAAAGAACTCAGATTTATGATAAAAACAGTTTGTATGTTTTGGAAATATTTTCTTAAATAAATCCTTCTGAAGTTTTTATTAAGAAACTGAAGAATCTTAATCAAAACCAATCAGTGATATAATAAAAATAACCATACGAAATGTATTTGTAAAAAAATTATTATTATTTTAAATTTAATATGGTCTTTAAACAATCGGTATTAAATACAGTAAATTGGAATAAACGATCCATTTATTTTTCTATATGGCACTGCTCTTGAAATTAATTTTTTAAAGCAAGATGATAAATAATATGTATTTCAAGATGTGTTATTATTTTATATATTTGTAAATATATTTATAAATTTCATTGGTTGTAGCATTTTTGGAAAATTTGAAGCCACATGAGCTTCGTTGGAAAATTGTTTTAAAGAAATCCTTCATTTATGTTTTTATTGGAATTATAAAATTAACTGAGAAAATTTATATCCATAAGGAACAAAAATTTTCTCAGTTAATTTTATAATTTCAATAAAAACATAAATGAAGGATTTCTTTAAAACAATTTTCAAAAAAGTAAAAATTTTAAAACTTTTTTTTATTATTTATTTTAAAACATAAACCTTTTTAAAAACGCACATAACAATTCAAAATTTCTTTTCTGTTTTCAAAACTGATTAATCCCAAAAATTCACAAGTAAAGATTAAAACGATATATGTAATCTAATTAAAGGCAAGAATTATTTAGTTTGATATATAAAATTAACGGATTAAAACTTTTTAGATAATTAGGATAAGTTGTTGATAGTTTATAAGTAAATAAAAGATGTCTTTCCAAGTGCTAAACATTTTGATATGAGGTTCTTTAGCCCTAGAAATCAGATATGTTACAAATGCAGCATTATCAAGGTCTCCCAAGAGCTGCTTTCTACTCCACATTATGCAACTACACTTGTACACTTGCACTTTTACATCCACATTATGCAACCACACTTGATAACCAAAACCCTTCAGGAGTGTAAGTATGGAGTACCGGTATTTAATGTGATAAAATGCCCTAAAGCAAGATGGGAGAAAGAGTTATATGGTTTCCAATGAGAGTACTCAGAGGTACAACACTATGATGCGAGCTTCAATATACAGGCATTAACTCCTTAAAAATTTAAAGTACATCATATCTGAGGGGTCATCCCCCTCTCGAGCTTATTGGGAGGAATTTTTTTGATCCACAGGTTTTAGTATGGGCTTCTTCGATTGCATAGATAAGTTTTCGTTTCGGCATCGCTTGATGGATTTTAAATTAGGCACTCTTAATTCAGAATAGAGTGCTAACTTCCTAAATGTCACCTCCAGGCTGTTTGCTCAAAATTGTTAAGGCACAAATTCATCCATATCATTACTAAAATTGTATGGGACCACTTCAACTTTAGTTACTATAATGTGATATGGTGCAGAAGTAGTCATTTGAAAGTGTTATTAATCAGACCGCAGTGATTTAAAGTGGTGAAATATTAGTTCGGAAGTACTATCTACTAGGGCGTAATGATGTGATACGATATAGCATCTTTAGTTCGGAAGTGCTATCTATCAAGGCAATTGGGCGGGGAGCACTGATGTGGATATAGCAATAGTAGTTAAACGTCAGCTACCAGGGAGGAGTGACGTGTGATATAACAGTAGCAGTTTGGGAGTGTTATCTACCAGGCCGTAGTGATGTGGTGTGATATAACAGTAGTAGCTCAAAAATGTTATCTACCAAACCAAAGGAATTAACAACTATGGTATAATAGTAATAATATGGTATAATATGTAATGTGTGGTATAATATGTAATGTGTGGTATAATATGTAATGTGTGGTATAATATGTAATGTGTGGTATAATATTAATTCAAAAGTATTATTTACCAGGCTGCTCTTGCTTAAGTTATGAAAAATTCTATGATCAAATTTTTTAAATGATAAAAAATATCAGAAAAAATTGTTCAATAAATTATATTTCAGTAAATAAAATTAATAGTCATACAATGAATTAATGATAAATATACTAGTAATTTCTTAGAAGTAGAGGAGTGTAAAAACATTATAGTTCATCTTATTTCAAACAGAAAACTTTTTTTTTTGTTTGCTACTTGGCAGACACCCCGACTTATTTAATCTGCAAAGCCGCTTTTATTTTGGGATCTGTCTCCATCAATAAAAAGTCCCGACAGATTATCCTTTTTCTTTCAATGGGAGTTTCCATAGAAACGTGAAGGCAGCATGTGTTTTTGCTTACCCAAAAGCCAGACACGATTACAACTAGATATTTCGCATTGAACAAGAACAGAAGTTGAATTTCCAGACATGAACTTTTATCTTTCTAAGAAAAACTAAAGAAGGAATCGATTTATTACAAGGGTATAAGCAATTCTTTAAATTTGTAAATTGAATGATTTATTTAAAAATACACTTTATTAAAGTATAGATTATCTATCAATGAAATGTTTTCTTAAGTAGGAACTTTTAACAGCTTTCATAAAAAACAAATAGGTGATATTAATTCATTTTTATCCTTTTTTTGTAATATTTGTGCCCATGTTTAAGATTGCAGTGTTGAATACAGGAAAAGTTTTTTTTCTACTATATAGAAGTTTTGAAATCATTATTTAAGAGCAAATAATAGTCAGTATCATGCTATTTTTACTGAATTTCATTTTCAAGTTTTCTTAACTTTAATTTTAGTGTTTGTATTATTTTCTATACGATTTGTTCACTAATGCACCAGAGAAAATATTTTTGTTTTCAATTGTTGGAAATTTTTTCCATGAGTCATTTCTGATTATAGTATCAGATCTATAGCAGTTTCAGCGTTACCCTAGGAGTGCCATGAGAAACTTGTAACACTATCCTATATCTTGTAATTCAGTATAAAAATCTCCAAGAGAATTCATATACTCCTCATATGCTTAACCAAATGACTTTCCAACCTATGATTACACCGCTTTAATCTAAGTCACAGAAAGAAAGCTTTTAACTTAGCATTACTTGTCGGGTTCCGAATCAAGTTTAGAGTACAAAACGTCATCAGCATTATATGAATATTCGTAGCTAATAGAAGAACTTAACTTTAATATTAGTGTTTGCATTATTTTCTATCCGATTTGTTCACTAATGCACCAGAGAAAATATTTTTGTTTTCAGTTGTTGGACATTTATTCCATGAGTCATTTATGATTATAGTATCAGATCTATAGCAGTTTCAGCGTTACCCAAGGAGTGCCATGGGAAAATTGTAACACTATCCTACATCTTGTAATTCAGTATAAAAATCTCCAATAGAATTAGTATCCTCCTCATATGCTTAACCAAATGACTTTTCAACCTATGATTACATCGTTTTAATCTAAGTCACAGAAAGAAAGCTTTTAACTTAGCATTACTTGTCGGGTTTCGAATCAAGTTTAGTAGTACAAAACGTCATCAATATTATATGAATATTCGTAGCTAATAGAAGAAAATGTAAATATG
This sequence comes from Caerostris darwini, assembly GCA_021605075.1. Lineage (NCBI taxonomy): Eukaryota > Metazoa > Arthropoda > Arachnida > Araneae > Araneidae > Caerostris > Caerostris darwini. The sequence goes on along the minus strand of BPLQ01013615.1, from coordinate 82,571 downwards.
TTTTCCTTGTAGCAGATTCTTTGTAACAGAATTTTTGTTAAATAATCATTCGAATTCATAAACCATTAATGTTAATATAAATTAACGGTTAATTTTTACAGTTTAATTTAACATCCTTTAATTTTCAATGCATGGATAAGTTATATACAAGAACACTGTATAACCGACAAAGATAAATTGATTATATATAGGACGATTTAAGAATTTATTTTAGGAAGACGCACTAAAGAAAAGTTAGGATTTTTTTATATTTTCTGTATCCAACAATTATGCTGAATTTTTTTTCATCTGAAGAAAATTAAATTATCTAATTCAATACACAGGACGAAAATAATTAAATAAATGCATTTTGGTTTGGTTTCTTTTCTTAAAACTCTATTTTAAACGAATTATTATTTTTATAAAAACTTTGTTGTTGGAATATAATCTAATTTAATCTCAAAAAATGTGTTGATAAATTAAATAAAATAAAAGGTTTATTTATAATTATAAAAAGATTACAGAAATTCTCCATAAAAGATTGATAAAAAGAAGAATGAACTGTTTTACACTTTTTTTAAATGCATTTTTGGAAAGAATGCAATCATAAATTTGTGCCTAAAAATCAGTCTGTTTATCCATCAATAATCTTTTGAGCCAGTTACAAAATTTCTAGGTTAAGAATATAATTCTTTTAGAAGAAATTTATTTTCTTCAATATTTCTTAATATAATACAAACAGAGCTGATCCATCACATTTTTTTTTTTTTTTTTTTGTCTGCAATTATTTACATACATGAACATAGTTACATAGATGTGTTTAGTGAAGTGGAGGATAGGAAACGTATAATCCAGTTTAAGTGATTTCCATGAAATGGCAATAAAATATATAATGTCCTATTTAAGGACTTTTAAGCCTGTAAACTTCATTTTGTAGCAAGCAAGTTTTTCAAAAGCAGTATAAAATAGGTCCAAATATTAACGTAACTATAATTTAACTACGTTGACGAGTATTAGCAGTTAACGAAACGAATAATTAACGATTGCTTTTAGCAGTGGCACTCGACCTCGACAATAAATGGGCATCAGGAATGGAGTAGCTGTTGATTCAAAGCCTCGGACAGTGAAGTTTTTATAATTTAGCAGTTGAATACAACAGTAATTTAACAGAACTTCCCAGCCTCGGCGCTAAGTAGAGTTTCGAGTAGTAAAAATTTTACCACTCGAATTTCGAGTAGTACACATTTTTTATTAATTGTTTAGTATGGAAATTGTTTTCCATTAGTAGTTGATTTTAAAGCATTTTACAAAAATTCAACTCTTTAACAAGGACTTACTTAGCCTATCACTTAAATTTGAGTCAAATTCTATTCTGGCACTAGTGTTCGTTTTATTTTTTTAACGCCACACAAGTTTAACACATTTAAAACTTAAAGTTTTTTATCGCTTGATAGTTATCTATTTATTTTTATTATTATTATTTTTTTTTTTTGTATTTTGATTGCTTTTGCATATAGATACATATCCCAGAGAATATTTGGCAAATGGGGTAAACAATTTTAAAGTAAATTTATAGCAGAAGTTTAGTGGTAAATAAATGCTGATATTAGGATTTAGCTCAACATAAAAATTTTTTTAACGAAAAACTGAACAAAAAAACTAATAAATCAATATTTGTAATAGAAACGAGTTTGTCTAATGGATGTTTAAAGTGCGGTTAGTTGCGTAATATTTAATTAGACACGCATCTTTATAAACCTAGGTGTTAAAAACAACTTTCCTCAGGGTGTGGCCGGAATTACAATTGAGGTTACAGGAAGATAAATCTCAAGAGGCGCATGAAATTATTTCTGTAGCTGCATAACTTTGTTTCCTGATAATATACGCCAGATAAATTATATTTTATTATATCCTCAATACTTAAAATAGCACCTCTTCAATTATAAATTTAGGATATAATATTTAAGACGGAGTGTCAAATTCAACTTTGTTAAATACTGATACTTCTTTCAAAGTACATGAGCACGTCCGGATTCAATTAAATACTAATTTTATAAACCTTCTTATTTAAATATGTAATTTCATTGATGGACATTTTAATCTAAGATTATTTGTCATTATGAAGGCAGATATGCAGCAGATTCAACTTTACCTGTACCTAGTAGGTAACTACTACATTGCAATCATATTTTGTTTTCACAGCTTAGGAAGTAAAACCCTAAGCGAAGCAACTGAGGAGCTTTTTAGTTACGTCTCTGAATTCAACGAAAGGACTTTTCAATCTACTGATTTATTGTACCCATTCCAGGAAGATATACGCAAGACTTCCATATATATATATATATATATATATCTATATATTAAAAAAAAAAAAAAAAAAAAAAAACACCCGACGTAACAAACGTTTTTAATTAAAATTTTTTGGAATATATTAAATCAGTTTGATGATTCAGTTTGTGTGGAGAAACACATATTAAAAAAATAAATATTATAGTTCAAAAGTTTCCACAAAGTTAACTTACATGTTACCAAAGATTAAAGACAAAATTAAGATTAAATATAGAAATCTAAACATAAATGTAATTTTTATATATTTTGTTTTAAAAATTTCAAGAATTAGCGTATGCTTATTAAAATTATTTTCTCAAACAAAATATTCAAATAAAAGAAAATCCCAAGAAAAAAATAGGAAAGGCTATTAAAAATATCTTTAAAGATAACATTTGCTTCGTGATTTAAGAAACAGTGTCGTAACATTAACAATTACTGGCAATATTAATATATCTTCCATAGAATTAGTGACATTAAGAGAGGGTATTTAAAAACGATCTTTCATTATTCAATACTTAAGTAAAAAGAATATATTTAAACCCGATATAGAGAAATTTGTAAGTGGATCTTAATTTTATTTTCTGTTTCTTCAATTTATATGGCATACATTTTTCGTTTTAAATCAAATCATATTTTTGCTGTTACAGAGTCAGTATGATCTGGACGAATAAGTGTTCAATAAATTATGAAATGATACAGGGCGTCTCAGTACCAGGTTTACAAACTTCTAAGAGGAGTAGGGTACAATTAACGTACTCGAAATCACATAGTAATACAGAGTCCGAAATGCTTCATTGACGTCATAGTGCATACAGAAAATATTAAGAATGAAAAGATACTACACAAGTGAATATGCAGTTTATGCATAGCAACAAAAATAATAGGGCCAACATTAACAAAAGTGAACTACGGATGCACTCGCTTTCACACATAATTCTCCAGAAGCTGTATTGTGTGCTATAGCTCGTGTATTCCAACTTGGATTCCAGAGTAGCACAGATAGCTCGTGTACTCCAACTTGGTGTATTAGACTAGCACAGATCTTGTCCATTCCTTTCGTTAACGTTTAAACTGTAGGTCCCGGTGCCGGTAGCCTAAAGTATGCACAGAATGATCGTAGAGCGACAAACCAAACCAAACCTTTCGTTCACGATTCATGACGGCGCTCTGGAAAAATACTAGTCAGATAATCTCTGGTACAAGCGTTCAAAGTAGCTGAAGCTTGGAGTATGAGGCATCATCAATTGGGAATATGAGCTTCTTCATCGTCTTATACATTGCATAATCGCGTAAACTAAATGTTTTTTTTCTAATGCAGCTGGCAAACATTTAGACAGTTATCTTTTTATGCCTTAAGGCAAGCCGACGTTACTCCCTTATTACCCAGGAGGTGCGTGCAGCTTGAAGGTAAGCTATGGATGCGGAGTAACAATACCCCCGCAACGCTCTACGATCATGCTAGACATGGACATCCGGTCTAAAGTGGATTCCGAACCACAACAAACATCCATGGCACCGCCAGGACTCAAACCCGAAACCTGTGGTACAGTAAACCAGATGTACATCCGTTGATTCCGCGTTCGTATGATCAGTCATCTTAGTAGCATTGCATCAGTGCATGAAATAGTGTCTGCGAAAATGCTCTGAACTCCCGCTCTCTTGCAAGCCTTCGGAAAACATGTACTATGATCCAGCAGTTCTGTGTGATTCCGAGTCGTCTTGGAGTATCCTAACCTTTCTAGAAGTTTGTAAGCCTAGTGATGAGTCAAATGAGATGATGATTTTAGCATAATTTGTAACTATTGTAGAAATATATATCAAGGTATTACTGTATTAATAATATAGTACATTAATTATTTTATAGAGACGTCGTCAGTCAGGTGATCAAGTACATGAAATGGCCCTTGGAGAAGCTGTTCCGAGATTTGAAGCACCAACGCTTGCCGAGGATTGCAGAGAACGCAGATGGTGCCCTAGTGTGCGATTCTATTACTCGTATGATTCGACCAGGCTGGGCCAAGAACAATAATGGACGATGGGTGGTCGTCATCAACACTGAACAGTATGCACAGTTCGTGACTGAAGTCATTTGCAGGTAAATGAACTTGAGCTTAAAACAAAATTCGTCGCGTTAAGCAGTAAATTTTCAATTTTACAGGACAACTTAAGTTTTCTGCTTTTTTAGAAAATTAACTTAACAAGCTTTATTTTTGATACAATAACAAATTGCTTTATTCAGCAAATATATTATTTTTCCCTTAAGATATTTCTTATTTTCTCAATGTAAAAAAAAGTAAATGCTATTTAAAAATAATATTCCTTGTTTTGTATAAGATATTTATTGTTGAAAATTGCTGGGCCTCTTATTTCACTTTTGTACGTCACGATTAGCTCACACAGATTATAAGGGGAAGGCGTTACCATCCGGGAGAATTTTTAGGACTAACTGTCTGCAATTTCGTGTTGTATGAAAGAAAATCTGGAAGATTATCATCATGCAACAATTCCAATCTTTCACAACTCAGAAGTTTACTTTTACTCACTGACGTGTGGTGACTGTCAAGAGAGAAAATACACAGTCTGTTTTTACACTATTTTGATTTAACACGAATAAGAAAAAAAATGAATTCTCTTTTTACGCGACTTATTTTGATTTAACACGATCGATACAAATCTAAAAAGAAAATTTTGCTTTACTTATTTTGCTTACTTTTATAATTGCAGCATTGAAGACGAGGAATGTAATGCGATTTCCATTTGTGAGAATTTCCCGAATTTTATAACCTCAATATGGAATTTTGCCTGCATTTTGAGTTTGGTGTTCAAAGTGAAAAGTATCTCTTTGATGTTTATAAACTTAAAATATTTTTCTGTAGGCTTTACATAACGTCACATAATCCACATATAACAAAAGCGGAGCCTTTAGATGTTAAAATTCAAATTTTAGATCGCCTTGCAACTGAACAAGCTGCAACGGTAAGAAAGCATGTTTGTCTATATGAAGCTAGTGTAAGAACTATCAAGAAAAATGAAGCTTCTATTGGAAAGTCGATATGATCTGGAACAAATCTAAGTGATTAATCATCATCATACAAAAGAGTTATTGTCAAAGAGAAAATCGAAAACGCTCTGGTAATGTCCATAGAAGATAAATCGCCAAAAGAAAACAAGAGTAATAATAGACGGAAATGCCACAAGCAAACAACCGTTAAGAATGTATAGATAGATTAAAGAAATGGAACCAGGCGCTTCATCTGAGTTAAACAAAAAGTACGAATTTTCTGCAAGTATAAGTTGGATGACAGGTATACTCAAAAAGCATGCTTATCACAATATAAAAATTAAAGATGCGGTTGTATCTGCAGATGAGTTGGCTGCTAAACCATTTACGTAAAAATTTTCTAAAATAATTGAACTTGGAACATAACTGAAGTAATATTGCAGTCTTAAACAAACGCATGCATTTATAGCAGAAAGTGACAACAATTAAAAATAATAATTCTTTTGAATTAATTCTAAATTAATCCGTTTAAAAAATTAATCCCTTTTCAAATTATCATTTGAAAAGGAATTAATGGTATGATACATATGCAATCTTTATGAAATACACTCATGTCCATAAATTAAGGATAATGAAGTTCAGGCAAAGAAAGAGACAGAAGCAAAACAAATTTGACTTATTTGTAAAGTCTATATATTAAGCAAAAAGTAAAGAGCAAAAAAAAAAAAAAAAAAAAAGCTATATGTTTGACATAATTAATAAAAATTGCGATTTTTACTCCCTGGAGCAAATTTCAAAAAAGAACCTATTTACAAAAAACAGTATAACATGGTTAGTATGATGGTTAATATGGAGTATGTCTCCCGGACGATGCGATACAGGCCTTACAACGCCTAGGCATGCTGAGTATCAAATTATCAATCTGATCTTGGGGAATATTACACCACTCATCAAGCAATGCCCTCCGAAGTTCCGGTTGACAGGTGGGAGGGGGGTTGACGGGCTGCAATTCGTCGGCCAAGCATATCCCACACATGCTCTATTGGATTCAAGTCCGGTGAGTATGCTGGTCAATCCATACGGGTGATATCCTCCAATTGAAGGCATTCGTCTACAATGTTTGCATGGTGAGGACGGGCGTTGTCATCCATAAACAGAAATTCAGTACCCATGGCGCCCCGAAACAAACGTACATGTTGTTCCAGAATGACATCCCGATAGATGTGGCCTGTCATCGTTACACTCTGAACATGCAGGTCAGTTCTGGAACCAAGAATAATTCCTCCCCAAACGAGCCATCCTGCACCACCGTAACAGTGTCGTTCAATGGTGTTCTCTTGGTGGTAACGGGCACCTGGCGCTCTCCATATGAAAGTCCGACGAGAATCAGACTGCAAACTAAACCTGGACTCGTCGGAAAACATCACACCAGACCACTGTTGCGGTGTCCACAATGCATGCTACTCCAGGTTAATCGCAGGCGACAGTGAGTTGCGGTAAGTGGAACACATTTGACAGGCCTACGAGCATATAGACCAATGTGCCCTAAGCGTCTGTACACGGTCTGCCTTGAAACTGTCATACCGGTAGCTGAAGAGACAGGTCTGATGTTGTGCTCCGTCTGTTTCTTTTGGCAGTAACTGCTAAATACCGGTCCTCATTCGACGTTGTAACTCGGGGGCGACCTGTGCTGTAACATCTACTCACATTACCATCATCTTGGAATCGTTGCCAACGCCTGGAGATGACACTCTGGGCGATTCCAAGTTCCTCGGATACTTCCAGTTGGGTACGTCCACATTCCAGTCGTCCGATAATTCTACCACGTAAAAAATCATCCAGATGCTTCCTTTGTGCCATAAATATGCGGTTATTGCACTGAAAGGCTTTTAAAGCGCTTGTGAACAATTTTACTTCTTTGCCACCGTTCCTTATATACCCCTCTCTTACACTCTCGTCATTGTGACGTACTCTCCGCGCCATCTGGTGCTTTCCTGTAATTTGCATATTCTTCTTCAAGATGTGAGTGATAATTCTACAGGTGAAATTTTTATTTTAGAGTTCAATTTCTGTGTGATTCTGAATTATCCTTAATTTATGGACATGAGTGTAAAATATTTAAGATCTTAACATGAAAACTCATGGATTATTGTATTATTTTTGCTGATTTCTTAGAACTGGAACCAATCTTCTGCTTTCTCAATAGATGCAATATATTTTTACACGTATTCTATCGTCTAAAAAACAGAATTAGGTGTACTTAACCATGTACAAGTGCAGAAAATAATTTCTTGAGTTTTTTTTTTTTTTTTTTTTTTTTGAAGAGATTATACAATTAAATTTTTGTAACGTCTTTCGGGATTTTGGATTGCAAGGTTGACCGATATATTTCAGCAGCTACTTCATCTAAAATCCCCTCAGTCGTTGAATTTAAATCCATTAGAATAAATTTGGAAAGAACTGGAGGTTAGAGTAAAAATACGATATCAAAATGAAAACCGAATTGAAAACAATATCGAAAAATGGTGAAACATTGATAATGAAAGTGCGACGTTTAAAACTTGTGTCTTGAAGTGTAGATGCTACTATAGGGACAGATTAGGACTGACAGCCATTTGACATATATTGACTGTTTATCGTGGGACATTAATAATAAGGACGTACCTCGTATTCAGAGGTGGTTGACTGTAACCATCGCTAAAATGTTTTGAAACCCCACTCCACCTTCTATCAAACCTGCTGTATAAATGATTTCGGCGGCTTCAGGTTAACGCCAATAGCATATTTCCAGTCTACATTTAGCATATGAATATTATATTTATTATAAATGCCATAAATTTTGGAATAAGTAGTGTGGGCCTGAATGGCTAGCGCACGATACCACAGGTTTCGTGCTCGAATCCCGGCGGTGCCACGGATGTTTGTAGTGGTTCGGAATCCACTTTAAGCCGTTGGTCCCGGTCTCATATAACCGTAGAGCGTCATAGAGCCCAATCAAGACTCTCTCACTGACATCATTCCCAAACTGTAAAGGGGCAACTGAGCTCTAGGCACAGTGATGCGATGTAGTAGTAGAATAAGTAGTGTTAAATTTTCGGAGCACAATCACCACTGTTTCATCCAATCTAATATAAATGAAGGTCTTAAATTCTTAATATTATTAGATTTTGAGAAACAGTTGCAATCTACATAATCTTTTATTATTCCTTTTTTCAGGTATGATAACTCCTATTGCAATTTCGTCCCGCCTTGTTACCAAGCTACATGCCAGCAGCGATACAACACACAAACTCTGCTAGCCATCGATCCCTACAATCCTCACAAAGGTCCTTTTCTCTCTAAATTCCTCTTCCCGTCTTGCTGCGTGTGTTATGTACCCAAGGTGAAGTTTGATAAGCCTGGAGATGACTACTAATCCATCTTCAAAAACGGAAATTATTTTATAATGTATTTTATGCTGCCTGTCCAATTATATTAATTGTTTCGAAAGTATAACAGACAAAAAATGCTGAAATGAAATGTATCAATTAGTATATGATTGCACTGGAGACAAAATTTATAATTATTTTTGATGAGACACAACTTCATTTAAACGAGTGTCTGTGATTATTAAATAAAATTATTTTTTTTTACTATGCGATTCAATTGTTCCACCAAAATAAAAAAGAATTACAAATGAAATCATCATTCTTAATAATACACTGTTTTTCAAAAATTAAGGAAAAATAAGAATTGGAATTATGATATTTCTATTTATTGAAATTGAGCATAAGCATTAAATAAACAGTTCTTAATAAATTATTGTCAAACAAACGTCTATGACATTCAAAGCTCAAGCGTTCTTCGGCTATGCTTTCGAAAAGCCAATTCTGTTCTCAGAAATATATTAAATAACCAATGAATCCCAAAAAAGGCTCACAAAGGATTGAATTTGGCTCCCTTCTATTCTCTTAATACCTCACCATTGTAATTCTTCAGAAAAATGATGTCCAGGTATCATACTTGCAGAAACTGCAGTAAATTTTTGAGCCTGTTTTTGACCATTTATACACTGCTGAACAAATTTCCGTATCAAAAATTTTAGTTTTATTAAGCTGTCAACTCCCAATTTTCCTTAATTTTTAGAAAACAAATAGTGCTTGACAATTTTTCAACCATTATTAGCTAAATGCAAAATTTTACTTTATGAAAATTAATAATTTTATCCACAATGCAGTAAAAATGAGAAAAAGCTTACTGAATCTAATCTATAAGATAATGATTCTGAATTGATTATACAATGGAGTCTTAAAATATTAAAAATTAATTAAGTATTATATTGAAAATATTGATTTATTTTTACACATTGTAATAAAAACTATGCACTGTATTAAAAAAAACATTAATAATATATAGCAGAAAAACATTTTACATATATTAGCTAAAATAATTTTTATTAACATACTGGTGAAGTGGTAGAAAGAATAGCCAAATAATAATAATAATTTTTAAGTAAATGTAAAAAAAAGTTATTTCCAAGTGAAACATTAATCTTGTGCAAAAGATACAATATAGAGAGATAATTTAAAAGGGCTCTTATAGGTGAACTTTGATTAACCTTTTTATTTAGGGAGGAGGAAATCAAATTTTATGAAAAATGGCATTATTATGATAAAATAATAATAATAAAGAAGCATCACATATCTAAAATATTTTGCAAACTAGGCTAAAGAATTAAATTCAAGTAACATTTATTGTACTATATATCTCATAAATTCAGTTATATTTTAATGAGGTAACTTGTAATCTACTTAAGGAAGTACAGTAGTCCTGTTGAAGAAGAGTAAAAAAAAAAAAAAAAAAACGTAATATAACTGACAACTTTACATAGGTTGGTTATTGGTCATAATTTTATATATATGATATAAATAGCACAGTAAAATATGGGGCTACTGTATAACAATTAATAAAGCAAATAAAATAAATTTTGTTTCTTAAAAAAATTAATTTTTTTTCTTAATTAAAAAAAAATAATTTTATAAGATTTTTATGATTTTATGAAAAATATAAGCATTGCAAACTAATTACATCCTTTTCAGGTTCTATTAGAGGGGAAAAAAAACTGGACAAATCAAAATAGATAAAAACCTTCCTTTTTTATCTGTCTTTTAATTCTTATAATGTGTGATTTATATTTTAATTTTCTTTCAAATTCCAAATACATCTATTTTATTACATCTATGAAAATATTAGCAATAGCATAGACAATAGCTAAAAAAAAATCACTAAATAATTTTAATAATTTAAACTGGACAGTAATAAAAAGTTTAGGGGGAAAAAAAAAATTAAAAATTTTATATAGTATCAAATATTTTCACTTATGATGTATATTTTCTTCATGATTAAAAATATATAATATTTGATATTGTTATCATTTATGTTTTCACAAGAAAATTAAAATAAATCTGATAATTTATCCCAAAATGATTGTATAATGTACAGAAAAAAATGTAATAAAGCAAAATGTTAGTAAGTGTAAAATTTTTCAGATTTGTTGGAATAAAAATATAAATAAAACACTATATTAAGCCAGAGCTCAATAACTTTTATTTTTAGAGGGGGCCGTCCACATTTTACATAAACATCTACATGATTTTGATTCCATTTTGCTATGAACAATATTTAAGCACAGCAACATTCATTAATTTACACCTTTCTATTTATCATTTTACAATGATCTTTCCCTAAAACCACCTTTTCTAAGTAATTAATAATACAAACTAATCTAACTTTTATTCATACAAATATAAAATAATTTTATGCCTTACTAATTGTTGTGCAACACATAAAAAATAAATAAATTGCACAAAATATAGCAAAATTATCAGTAAAATCAATACGGAAATCTTACAAATGCTTTTATTTCATTATATACAATGCAGATACAACCAACACCTCAATATTAGTAAAAGCTGTATACGTTAACAAATAAAATAAAAACAGCTATCACAAAACGTTGACTATTATTTATTTCAGTCAGTACTTAATTAATACTTCTCTTTCAATAAAACTGTGGATAATTTGTGATTTTATATAAATAAAATTGTGCTTATTATTGATAACAGATCCTCTACTCATAATTCAACTAAATGCTACTTTTTTTTGAAAATGTTATTTCTTTTAAATTTTTTTTTCCAAATTCTAATACTAGGTAATTTTTTAATGAATGATAAAAACTAAAAAAATTAAAAGTTTATCAAAAATTGAATAATAACTTCTTTATATGACAGCATATAATTAGAAATGAAAAATACAGCTCAAAACTTTTGGCAATTACTATATATCGGCTTATTTATTTAAATTGATATATAGTAATTGCCAAAAGTTATGCATTACCCTTCAACAGTTAGCAAAATTTCAAATTTATTGCAATATACTTGCATTATATGTAATTTGAAATTTAAAAAAAAATTCAAATATTAAATAATTTAATTTGCAGGATTATATTTTATTATTTATACCCTACATAGTAAAAAATTTAGTAAATATACATTGAAAAGATTTATTGAAATTAAGTACAGTTACTAATTTTTTGTAGTGATTAGGAATTAAAAAAATATTTAAAAATAATAAATAATTTAAAAATACTAATATATGTTTCTAATATTTGATAGATCATCCATTAAATCTGTGGATAGTATGCCTGAGAGGCATTGAAGAAATCGATTTTTTTTAACAATTCTAAGGAATTTATTTGGTTCCAAGTTAGAATCAAAGCTTCTATAGAGTCTTGTTTTACTCCTGCATAATTTTTTTGAGATTTTACACTTTAAAATTGCTGAGATTACACAAATACACAGATCTCTTGTATAGCAAATCATTCTTTCAGCTATTTTACTTGTCAATCAGGTACATTGTCACCTTGAAATGTAAATTTTTCATAAAAAAACATTTGCTTCATTGAAATAAGCCTCCTCCAAATTTCAAGTATTGCAATATAGAGCCTCCAAATTTCAAGTATTACAATATATTGCCTCCAAATTTTAAGGTATGACACTGTAAATGTGCTCCATTCCAATAACTAAAATGCAGTTTTAAACCACTACTTAATTGGGAGGTAAATTGTTCTATTGAGATACATGAAATTCTGCATCTCTTAGAAACTGAATATATGTTTGTAATAGGTTTCTTAAAAGTTAAAAATTGACCTTTTCACTAAATATTAATTTTGCAGTATTTTATTTAATTTCAATATAAGTATTCTTTGGTCCACTGTACTTTCTGTTGTCTTTGAAACCCTCCATATATCATATATATATATATTGACTTTGGATTTGTTCATACCTTCTGCTTGAAGTCTATACCTCATTGTGGAAATTGAAATTGTATTTTCTTCAAAACCAGCATTCTACATGTATTCGGAAACTAATTATGTCAAATATTGCTGCTCAAGTTAATATCTTTTAAAACATGATATTTTGTGTTGTTATTAGGCCCTGTTCATGATTTGTTATTTATTTTACTTGTTCCTTTAAATATTCAAATGGCTTAACATTGCTTCTTTCTGCTATTTTTTCATGAAAAGTACCATTCTTCTGTTAAAATAATAAATCAATCAATTATGACTTTTTTTTTTTTTTTTTTTTGAAACTGGAAATTGCTTTTTCGTAAGAAAATTGTAAAAACAACAACACAGCAATGAAATATCTGCAATATTATAGAGTATATAACTGAATAATAACTTCGTTAAAAAATCTGAAATTATTGTGCTTTTCACTAGTAAGTTTAAAGCTAATCCATAGTTTAAAATTTATTTTTTACTGAACGCACATTAATATAAAAGTTTGAAAAACTGTAAAAATGAAATAATATAACTTAATTTAAAAGAAAATGAAATGAACTACAATCTAAAATATATTGTAAAAAAAAATTCAAAACTTTATTACCCACTAAATCTTATATAATAAATTTTTTTTTATTTATTAAATAAATAACATTACTTGTTAATATAATGCAAACTTAACCATCATGATTAATTTGAAGAATGAAATAAGGCATTAAGAATAATAGCTCAATTTATTAAATAAGCAGAATGATTTGTATATCACTTTATTCTTATGTGTTTTTTCTGCTTTTGTATATTTAAAAACTTGTTTCTTTAATTGGGGGAATTCAGATATATAGCATTATATATATACAACCTTTTAACTTTGGATGATGTATATATGAAAAGTTAGAGTGAAGGCTAATGAAACCAAGGTTATAGAATGAATACAAAATAGAAAAATAGCTAAAGCTATTATTACAACGAGAAGTGACCTAAGAAAATCAAATTAGAATGGAGCCTATTAATATTGTATAAACTGTCACTCATCTAATAATTTAATCTTATCTGTCTCTCATATTCGCAGTTTTAAAAAATTTAAATGAATTTCACTTTCAAGCAATTTACTTTTTTAAATCAATATAATTATAATTTTCAAAAAATTAAAAAAAAAAAATCCTCCAATATTATCAATTACACTTTGGTAAAAAAATGCTATTATAATATTCCATAATACTATGGTACAAAGAATAAGATTTTTAAATATCAACAAAAGACTTTTGTTAATAAAAGAATAAACATTTGCAATGTTAAGTTCTTAATCAACTTAAAAAGTATAATTTTCAACAAGAAATTATGGCATACTTAGGAGGCCTGAATTTAAGATTTTTAATTAACTATGTAAAAATATTTCACTCAAAATTAAACTACTAACTATTATAAGAATTAACTTATAATAAATCATTATCACTAGCTAAACAATATCAATAATTTGTTTCAACTCTAAATTTGCCGATTTTAACATAATGACAACTTTATTTTAAAAAAAACCCCAGACTTTCAATTTTGGAGTAAAATTTAACCTTATATTTACAAAAAAGAAGTAATGATTAAGATTCATGACTGATAAGAAAATTAATAGCGAATTTAATAAGCTTATGATTTTTATCCATGTTATCAATACTCAATAATGTTAAGATAAACAAATCAACAATAATAAACACAATAAAAATTTTAAATAAAAACAAACAACATACCAGAGGAATGGCTAATCATATTTTGTGTTTAATGAGTGGATGACCCCTATACAAAAATACTTCTATTTCATGAAAGTTAGTAAATTCCAAAACATATAAAGGAAGAATTTTTTTCTTCAAGATTATAAATGCTTTAGTTACAAAATATTCTTTAATCACCATATATGCAAATGAAATTTCTTCCTTTTCTGATGTATATAAATCCAATATTTTAACAAAAGATATACTAGGAAATTGTTTAAAAATTAAATATTTTTAAACAATAGGAATTTTTAAAATTTATAGTGAACAAAATTTAAATATTTTTTAATATACAAGAGTACATGCCAGATGTGTGCTTTACATAATATTTACAATTAAAGTTTCATTAAACTTTTTAACTATTATTCACATTCAATAAGCTTTTTACTTTATTGAAATATTGAACAGCATGGATGTAAACAAAAACACAGATTTAGTAATGTAACTAGTAAATATACTTTGACAATTTAAAATAGAAAAAAAAAAAATTATAAAGTAAAAGCCTGGTTGGTCACAAAATTAAAAATTGTGACTATGATTGAAATTTATACATAAGATCTTTTAAAAATATATTTTTAACACTTCTAAAATTGATGTGCAAAAAATAAAGTACAGTACATCATGATAGTTCTACTTGATAGATACAATAGGAGATCACTCATGGCTAAATTATTGTGATCCATTGATTTAATATCATAAAATTTCTTTTTTAAAAAAAGAACTCATGTTCATGTCTGCCTTTGCTTAAACTCAAAATAAAGCAAGAAGACATTCAAGATATACATAACATATATCAAAGGGCAAACAAATAAATTTTGCTTGCCATTAAAGTTCGTATTATGGCTACAAAGATGTCCATACTTTTTCTAGAGGGATAGCACAAACATAATCACAAAATTCAGTTTGTCTGGTATGTGGTTAAAAGAGCTGCATCCACAGGTTCCATGCAAGATGGACAAGTAAATGATCTCATCAGCCAGTCATCAATGCAATCAGTATGGTAGATATGCATGCAAGGTAGAAATCGAATGGGATCCCCAAAATTGAATTCTCCCATACATATGACACATCTGGAAATGAGGAAAAAAATAATATAGAATTCTATCAATTTCTTTTTTACATAAATGAAATTATTCCAAACCGACAGAATTTTAAAAAATACAAATAAAATAATTCTTCATGAAAAAAGAATTTTTTTTTTCGTTTTATATTACAATATTTTGAAATAATTTTTTGCTATGGGATTGCTATAAAACATTATGGATTCATTTCCCCTCATTCCATTGCCAATATATTTACGTTGTGTCTAAACTACTAATAATGAATAAATATAATAATGTGAGTGAATACAAATTCTTTTTATAAACCAGCAATTAAAAGAGAAAATTTTAATATATATGATAGATTGAAAAAGTTTCAAAAAATCAATGGAGTTTAATATGCAACAAAATATTATTGATATTCTCCTTTTGAGTTTTAAGTACTAATTTCAATTAAAATTGAATATATATATCTCATATATATATTCAATTTTTATTGACATCACCTAATTTTAAAACAATTTTTTAAGGGACCAAATTATTTTAATTTTCAATATTTTGGGAGTGATAATAGTGGTGCTGACAAAACATTTAAAACAATGAAAAAAAACTTTTAAATATATATAATAATTACCAATACGAAATATCATAAATATTATTTTTATCAATGCATAAAAAACTAGTACTAGTTAAACTACTACCTCTTTTAAAAATACACATAAATATAGCATAAGGCTGCAGCTATTAAAATTTTTTTTAAATTGTATTACTTTTTTTATTTAAATTAATTTGTTCAGTCATTTTTCTTCAGTAAGTTAGCAATGTATAAAAGAAAACAAACTTGAACAAAGTATGAGAGCTTGATTAAGTGAAATAAATTTCTACTTATAAATGGGCACTAAGGATTTGCTGAGTATAGCAATATAGAAGGGAATAAAAAAAAATATAAAAGAAAAATAAATAAATTCATTATTCCATACTCTCGATTCTTTTTACTTCCATCATATTTTCCAGTAGGAAGATGCTGTATAAGTCCAATTCGTTGAGCAATTTTGATTTGCTCTTCTTCAGTTAATTGTGAAGCTGGTCTACTCACATTTGGTGAAGGATAGTATACTGGAACAGACACAGTTTCCTAAAAATAAAATAATTTCAATCAGAAAATAGCTTTCAATAACAGTTGACTGTAAAAATTATCTTAACACCATTTAATAACTATGTGATTACAAGCCAGTTTATCTTTCAACAGAATAGCAATGAACATTTTAAAAGTATGGAATAATCTATTTTAATTCAAATTTACATTTTTAATGTGACACAGAAAATTTACAAATTAATTAATAATAATTAATTCCGAGTATTAACATAAGAATTTAATAAAAATAAATATTTATTAAAAAATATACATATAAGAACAAATTAAGTGAAATGTTAATTGTTTTAAACAATTCTTCTGTAGCTCAGCATTCTCTATATATTGGTTGTGCACTTTTGTTATAAATTTTTTAATTTTATAGTTGCAATAATTATGTTATATATTACAAATAATTAAAAAAATACTATACACAAATTTCAAAATAGCATTTAGTGTTGACTATGTTAAAATTTATATAATGCACAATATTACATTTAATGCAAATTATGAGAATAACTCTTAAACATATAAATAAAACAGAACATTTAAAATATCAATAAACATAAAATAATAAAAGTTAATACAATTTATTTTTAATGCATTGAAAAATTAATAGGCATATATTATGCATTACAAAATATAACAAAATTTACATAAATATAAAATTCATATAAATAGAATTAAAAAAAAATTTCTCTCATTCATATTCATAAATTCATTTTATATATAGAAATTATATTTTAAAATAATTTTATTAAGGTATTTTGACGTGTATTTTATGTTAATAATAATAATTTATAACTCTAAATTTAATTTATAATTCACATTTTTCATCTACAAATTTTTGAAATAATTACTTGGTATGGTGGTGGTGGTCCAAGCTGATCAGATGAAGATTCTCTAGCACTCTGATTTTCTCGCAATAATGATATGTCATCAGTTGAAACGGACTTTAAACAATTTCCCATGTTTGAAAATTTTTATCACAGCTATTAGAGTATAACAAGTTAATTACAATGCCAAACACTCCATGGCTACTTCACTTTCATTACAGACAACAAAGGAATAATAAATAAACAAAAGAAAAACGAAAGTAGACAGGTAGTTAATGTTTACTCTTGCACTTATTTGAAATTATAATAGCTAAGTTGGTGCATTTAGAACAAAGAATTTTGGAGATGTGCATTTCATGTCAATCAACAATTTCTGGAATAAACGCGATAAATTAAATTTCTTCAATCGTCAACAGAAAACAGCTGAGGACAGACAACAAAGATGCAATACGACGACCAATCACGATCCAGTAAATATTGCAGACTTCACTTTTCCTCTTCTTCATTGAGAGTGGAAGACCTTGAGATTCCGGTTATTGCAGAAATGACTTTTTGAAAATAAATAAGTATATTTATTTTGAAAAAATGCTTCTTCTACGATTAAAATTATTATATGATAATTGAAATTTAATTTAAAAATAATTAAAGTGCCAATAATTAATGCTGTGTTGTTAATTTCTTAGAGATGTAATTCACTGGCTAAGACATTTTATGATGTTTATTGTAAATAACTTTATGATTCTATGAGAGAAATTAGAATTATTGTATAAGTTTCTGTAGTATTTTCCTTTTTTGTTTTTGTAGGTTTCTTTAAAAGTATGAATTCTTATCAATATAAATCTTTCAATTGTTTAAAATCTTTTTTCAATCATAACTGTAGCGGTAGCGCTTATTTTGAAAGCGAAAATGTTTTCCTGTGCCATGATTAATGTGAAGTGAACACAAATCTCAAAATCACCAATTAAGTCAAGTGAAGTTTTAATTTGGAGGAAAAAAAATTTTTTTTCCTACTATTGGCGAATATAAATATGTCGGGAAGAATATGTACTGTCTTTTTATTTAGCTTGTTTATTTTCTAACATTATTAATTAATAATTGTTGTTTCTATGTAATTTGTTTGTTATAATTAAAAAAATGCATAATTGTTTTGCTAACATTTTTTGGCAGTATATATGGTGGGGAAATATTTTTTTCTATCGGCTTATTGAGAAATATTAGGTATAAAATGCAGCTGAGCTTAAACAATCAAATGATATTAAATAAATAACTGAACGAAATATAAACAATTATTAATTGTTGTATTAATAAGATACATAGAAGTGATCAGCGAATTCACCGAAATAATTATTTTCAATATAAAATTCATCGAATTTTTACTTTTACAATAAATCAAATCTATAATGTTAAGTGCATTAATTGATAATTATTTATTACCAGTTTTATGATATTGCATGCTATTGTTGTTGTAATAATGCATGCAATTATGTATTATATTAAGCTGTATAGAAAAGTTATTCATATCTCCCATTTAATTTTTCTTTAAAATAATATGTGTGTAATAACACCCATTTTGCTCTTTCTGAATTTCTGATGTACAATTAACAGATTCAGTTGCTGCATTATCCTCTGTTACCACTGAGTTCCACATTTCTTCTTAACATCTACTTGTATAATTTATCACTACCTTAAGGATTACTGCTCTCTCCAATTTTTTTCCCCCAGGTTCTGCAGGATATTAACTAAAATACTTTTAGTGATTTGTTAATGAATTCTTTTGTTCTGACGACAGACACTTTAAAACTTATGTATCTAGTAGACATGGGCTTTTTGCTCTGCTATTACCTCCCAGAACTGCATCCAAATTCTTAAAAAATTTTAATAAAATAAGTAAATAGATCCATATCTGTACTTTTATCAGCAAATTCCATTTATCTTTCCATTCTTTTATCAACAAATCCAGCTTTTGACTACAACTTGGAGCAGTTTCTGGGCTGCTCTATATGTATGCATAATAAAATTTTTGAAAAGAAATTACTAAAAGGCCCAAAATGTTTTGTCTTCATGAATAATTTAATAGGATCCTTCTAAAAATACGTGCTGAAACATGCTTTTTAACATGCTCAAATGTTTCAATTTTTTGGTCTTATGTTTAATTATTTGATTAAATCTGGTATCTAAACTTTGTACCTGTAAGTTAATTGTAGAAAATGATGATTGCTTTTCTAAAGATTTGTGTACTTTAAAATTAAAAAATGCATATTTTTAAAATTAATGAATTATAATTTTATTTTAAGTATATGTTCCTTTTCATTTTAAGTATCTTTGAAATAGGAAAACTGCTTGGACAACATCTTTTACTGAAGGCTAAAAATAAGCAGTTAAAAAGAAACGGAATTGTTCATATGAACCATGCATTATTTACGTTTAAAAAAAAAGCTCACTTGTTTTTTTATTTTAGGAGACAAAACTGTTTTATTTTACTTTAATGCTGTGAAGTTTTTAAAAATGAAATATAATTAAATTAAATATTAAGATTATTATATTTTATTCTATTTAATTTTTGTATTTAAATCCATTTTTGTTTATTGTAAAATGAAATAAATTCCATCTTTGTGTTTTGTTACTTTCAAAACTTTTTTTTTAAAATCTGGTTTTGCTTTCCTACTTAATAATATTGAAATTGTTACTATCAAATTTTATTTATGATTGTTTCAATTATGCATCTTTTTTGCAAAGTATTAAAACTTTTTTATTCCATTATCTAGATGAGAAATGCATTAGAAAAATACAAGGGATAAAAATTAAATGAAAAAAAAAATAAAGTAATTGTAAAAGAAACAATATTTAACCGAATGATTTTCAGAGGTATTTTATTTAATCTATCTATTTTATATTTTATTTGTTTTCTAATTTTTTTTATTCTGTTTTAAAATGTAAACCAAAGGAAAAGTTTTTTAAACTGCAAAAGAAACAATTCATATATACTTGAAAAGATGTATATTAAAAAAAAATAATTTAAAATTATAAGTTCCTATTATAGTTAAGATTTTTATACTTTATTATATTTATCATAAAAATGTATTATAATTTTGCTTTTAAAATTTACAAAATTCTTATCACTAAAAATTTTATTTGCCTTAAAAAAAACCCTTTTCAAAGTAATTTGTATTTTAATTTCAGTTTAAAATATTCTATATAATTGTAATATGGATGTAAGAAAACATTTTTATATTTGAAAAAATAAAATTAATATATTTTAAATTTATAATTAACTTATTAAATAAAGTATAGCTTGAAGATTATGTAAAGAGTTTTGATTATATATTTAGTTTCATAGAAGACTTTTTATGTTAACAATTATGAATCTAAATTATAGATACTGATGATCATTTGAATTAAATATCAGATAACTTGTTAGATAAATACTGATTATACAATTCTGATTTATTTTATATATTTATAAATATGTTCGAAGTTTAATTTCTGTATATTCATGTGTTATCATTTTTTTTAATATTTCAAAAAAATTTTATATTAAATAAAATAATTAATTAGTAATTATACTAACTACATTGAATTGAAAAAAAATCAATCATGGTTTTCAATCAGTGAGTGGCACAAATTTATTAATATTGTTGTCATTTTACAGTCATTATTATTATTTGTTGTAATTGTTTTAATCAAATTTGCTTGTCTATAAGGAAAAATTGTTAATTCTTTGATACTATTAAATACTATTTTGGAAATTTCTGTATATAAAATTTTCTTTCAAAAATGTTCAAAGTTCACAAATTTTTTTAAAATTTCAAAATATTTTAATTATCTATTGCATTATTATATTTATGTTAATTACTTCATTAAAAAATATTTTTAATCTTTTGAATTTCAATCTATTTAAATTAATAGAAATTTTGTTGGTCTAAAAAATTAATAATAGAAAACATAATAATCTCTTATTATATATTAAAATTATATGAAACCTATGTACAATTTTTTTAAGTATGATTCAGTAAAATAGCCTTTAGTCTGATTATGTCATTGACTATTCCTTTATGTATTGTTAATTTTCTACTATAATTCTGAAAAAGATTCATCAAAATATTTTTGAGACCGTAAAGTTTATATTAGACATTTTTTCATTTAAAATATTTAGTATTTATTTATAAATTAAAATTTTTTAGATGATTTTCCTTCACCAAAGTATTTTTTAATATTTAAATATGTTACATTCTTCAATGTTTGGTGCTTTAAATATTGTTTTTATTTCATCTGATAATTGTTTTCAAAATTGTTGTAATTTATTTATATTTATTTAGAAATTCAAAATAAGCTTTACATTAATTATTGTTTTATTTAAAATTAATTAAAGGATTTTTTGTTTAAAGGTTGCTTTTCTTTCTATTGATATAACTGTCTAACAAGATTTTTTTTCTTCTTAAATTTGTTTCTAAGTGTAAAAATGTGATATTGCCTATATCCCTCTATTTTGTTGTTTGTTTGTATCTGCAACCTGGTTTTGCAAAAAAGTTGAATAAATAAAAATAAATAAAACAAATAAATAAGAACAATATTTTAGTAATTTTAAAGAACTACAAATTTAAAATGGTATTTTTTTCAATTTTAGATCACATATTAAATAGCATAAATTATATTCCATTTTTATATTTCTTTTCCTTTGGAACTGATATATTTTATGAACACAGAAATTTATTTTTTGAAAGGATTATTAAATTTTGTATTCATTATTAATCTTGCTTAAAATATATTTAGATTTTTTTTCTTTTAATTTTAATTTAGGATGTGAATTTTTTTCAAATTTTGCCTCAAATTAAATTGCATTGGAAAAAATCATTGTACAAAAAAATATTTTTAATAAAACTGTATATTTATTTCAAATGTATATTAAAAATGAAATAACAAACTTGAAATGTTTTCAAATATTGTTTGAATATTATTTATCTAAATGTTTAACAATTATTTTCACATCCATTTTTTAATTTCTGTATTCAAGATCTTGCCAATTGAAATTAATAAAATACAATTTTTATATCTGTCATAACATTGAATTTAATAAGCTTTCTAAATTATTTTCAAGTTATCATATTTTTCTGACAAAATTAAACATAGCAAAAGTTCCTTTTACATTGTATGTTATCGAACAATTATTTTATTTTGTGTATAATACTTATTAAAATTATCGCTTGATATATTTGTAATAATATTTTTTTAAATGACATTAATTATTTAATTATTAGAGTGATCATTTATTGTTTTAATTACTATTTCTAAATTATGATAATTGCATTAGTATTATATTTTGGATGAATTAAAAGGATATTTAGAAAATTTATGTACATGAGATTAATATAATTATTCATTACATGAAAATCAATATAAATATTAAGATGAAGGAAGATGTAAGCTATACTTAATCATACTTATCGAATTAAAATATTTGTTTGAGAAAAACAAAAAGAAACAAATTCCTAAAAAAAAATAATCTTATACAATTTGAATACTTTTATTTAGTATTTTTTATTACCAAAAACTAATTATATTTCTGCTAGTGATTTTCAATTAAAATTAATTTTCTTGTTTACAGTGTGCTAGTATTTAATAATTTGGCACTTAAAATAATATTTGCTATTAAAGTACATTTTAAAATTGATATTTTTTCCTTACTTTATAGTTGAAATCAGGTAAAATTTAAGTATTCGTGTAAAAATTTTATTTTTAATTATTTCATTATATAAATGTGACTATAAAATTATTTAATAATTTGTAATTGTTGTAAAATTGTTTTGGAATAAAGCTAATTACATTTTTCTACAAGCATATTTATTAACATGCTCAAATTTTAAAAAAGTTTTTAATATTACAAATATTTGATTTCCACAAAAGTTATATCATTTGCATTTATATTGTGTGAAAAACAGTATAAAGTTTAATGGATAATAAATATTTGTCAGTTTGTAATGTATTATTCAAATAAAACTATCAAGAAATAATTTTGAAATCTTTTTTGTGTATGTGTGTTTCTTGTTATAATTCCAAGAACATAGGTTGGAAAAAAAATTTGGCACTTAGAGTTCCAAATGATTGCAACATGAAAAAAAATATTCATTTTATTCTACATAATATCGTATGATTTATTAGATATAATAATTTTCATATTTTGAAAAAAAATTATAAAATTATATTTTCAAGCCTATTTTTTTTCTGCATACGATTTAGCTTCCAATCAAACTTGTTTACTTTATATTAATTTTTGAGGGTGTGCAGAAGATCTACCTCCCCTTGTTGCACCTGGTAACACTTTTTAGTGGCTAAAAGATCTACAACTTGGCATTATTGTTTGATTAATGAACTCTGTTTCAGCATGTTTTGTTGTATTATCTTTTTTTTTTTTCCCCGTTGTTCTTGTTATTGCTCTAACTGTTCATAATCTGCCATTGGAAATAAAAAAATTTAGTAATTTAAATACATTTTCTTTGGGTACTACTTCTCACATTAAATAAAATCATTCACTAAGAATATTCAATTGTTTTTTAAGACATTTATTTATATAATTAGAATATATCTATGACTAAAGATCTGGCAGGCATTAGAAATTCGTAAATTAATTATTAATTTGCACGTAGAAAAAGTTATATTATTGAAACAATTCCTGCAGCAGTTTAATTGATTTTATGGTTTTTCCCTTCATAAGATATAAAAACATTGTGGAATAAATAGTAAATCAAGATTCGAGAGGCCAAGAAAATTGCCTCATGAAATGAAGCGAATTATTGTGAAAAATATATGCAACAACACAATTAAGGATTACAAAATGCATAGTAGAATTGCAATAATGTTATAGAATCTGTGCAAGTCCTAATAGTTCTACAGGATATTTATGTTTTTCTTCTATTGTTAAGTGTTTAACAAATATATTGCTACATTTATGTACTATTAAGTTCAAGATTTTTTATAGATATAAATTTTTACACCAAATGACATTAAAAAATAAATCATAAAGGTTTTCCAATTGTATGCTATAGATTCAAAGTTAAAAAATGTCTCATTATTAATGTTTCTTTATTTTTAAATAAACTTATTTCAAATTTAATAAATTTGTAAATCATATTTTGAAGTGAGCTGTTTGTACAATTTTAAAAACTATAAGTACAGATACTGTTCTTATTTAAATTAATTTTAAAGTAGCCAATATGATGAAAATAGTTTTGAATGATGAATAAAATATACGATTGGTTGAAATAAATGAATCATAATTATTTTTTTAATAAGTTAATTCTTTTAATTATCACATTTTCATTGCAGATAACTTTTACCGATACTTTATATATTTTTATTTGTACTGAATCAAATAAAATAAATGATACTAAATGAATAAATATATTTCATTCACATATGTTTAGTCTAATGATTTGAATGCTTTATTTTATGGTGGGCAAGCAAAATCAATAAGTTTATTTAATTGTGAAACATTATTTTGCTAATGTTCTTAAACATTAAAAAAATGTTTTTAAGCGGGTATTTTCAAATTAGTAATGTTAAATGATTATGATACATAATAGAATAAAATTATGGTTTCTTTTCATGAATAAGAAATAAATCAAAAGTTACTCGGGTATTTATGGCAATTTACCAATGCATCGTTGAAAAGTTTGTTTAAATAATATCAAATCTATCTTTAATAACTTTTTAAATACGTTTGAAATGTTGTGCTATGCTTCAGCTTGCAGCCAAAAAATAACTTAAGGAAGTGAAAATTAATCAAATCATAAATTTCTTTAAAAAAAAAGTTTAACTTTTATGTATATAGAATCTAAAAGAGTGAAAAACCTATGCTATTATAAACTAGTCACAGTCTAGTCTACAGTCACAGTGATTTTTTTTTTTAAATATGTATTCTGTTCTTGTTAGGAACGGAGGTTAATTTTTTTATTAATCATCTACATTTCCTATACCACAGCCTTTCTACACTTGGAAAAGTTTTATTTTTTGAATACTCTTTTTTTTTTTAAAGTGTTCTTGTACTGATAATCAATAAGATTACAATTTTAAAGCTTTCTTTCTCATTGCCAAATTATTTATGATACATAAATATTGCCACATAAAAATGTCCTATAACTCTACAACCAATTTTTTTTGTACAAGAAACAAATAATTAAAAAAAAATATTATAAGTTGTTTAATCTTCAATTTAAATGATAAAGGTGTAAAATAGTCAATAGTTGTTTGATTTTAAGAAAAATAATTGTAAGGCCAGATTAAGAGTTCCATGTGAGTGTGAGATTTCCATGATTTAACTTGGGTCATGGTAATATCTATTCATTGAAAAAGTGTAGCATTTCTTTAAGGCCTTTTGGTAGTTGTATAAAATATAGAAAACCATTTAGATTCATACGCTTCACTACATTGTATGTGTAAACCCAATGAAGAAAAAAGGGGAAAACATTTCCACAAGTTAATATCTTATTGCACTTTCTAAATAAAAATTCTGTATACTTTTGAAATTTAATGTAGTTGGATAATTTAAAATAAACATCTAAATATACAAAAAAAAAAAAAAATATGAATTAAAAATATTCAACACAATATACAACTGCCTGTCGATGAAGTGTATTGTAGAAATAATCATGTATAAAATGCTGTGGGCTATTAATGTGGCTATTCACTTTATCTCTATAACATATTTTGTATTAATAAAATTGACCTTTTTTGCATGTTTCTGATTTCTTAAATTAGTATAACGCTTCCCAATGTATATTATTGTTTTGACGATTTTAAAAAATTAACTCATACATGCTGACCTTTTGAACTTGAGTCATAAGTTGCTATTAATATAAAGATGTAGAAGACTCAGTGCTGCTTAGAGTGCTCAATTAGGAGGCTACTACATTATTCTCACATTTTGTCATCACAATTTAAACTCCTGAGGCATTGCATGGTACTCAAAATCAATAAAAAGAATTTTCCGACCTATCGATATATTATGTCCATCTCTGACATAGATGAGGTTAGACTTAACTAATCGGTTTTCGAAATCCGGCTTCTCTAGTTTAATGAGTCCAAGCATATTACATATACATTTGAAGCCATGTCTATACTAGAACGCGTGAATTGCGAGTGTCACTCACGATTTGCATCTGTTTGAACAGAAAATACAATACATGCGGAAACACTTGTCAGCTTTTGAGGAAACAAAATTTTCGCTCCAGCTAATGTCGGTTTTTGGTCACCTATCAAAGGATATGATTTTCCGAACGACTACTGAAAATACTTAATTTTCTCTTTTTTTTTTTGCTAGGGGAGATAAGAAGTTTGTTTTTATCATTCAAAATGCAATGTCCAAGGACAAATGCCAATTTGACGAACGTTCCAAATGTGGACGCGGGTTAATGAAGCATATACATGCAACCATGGCAAACACAAAAGAGCAATTTTTGCCGGACATTTTTCATGAAAGTAAAATAAGTAACGGTAAAAAAAATTATTTAAGAATGCAAAAATCAATTTGAATGATGTAAACAATATTGCAAAAATTTAAACAGATTTTAAAATAAGTGATTATAAATGAATTAAATATATACATATATATAATTTAAATTGGGGCCTAACTGGCCGAGTGGTTAGCGCTCTGGCGCTCGGTACCACAGGTTTCGGGTTCGAGTCCCGGCGGTGCCATGGCTGTTTGTAGGGGTTCGGAATTCCCTTTAAAAAGTAGGTCCCGGTCTAATAGGATCGTAGAGCGTTGCGGGTGCATTGTTACTCCGTGGCTTCTCTTCAAGTTACACGCGCCCCCTGGGTAATTCAAAGTGAGTACGTCTGTGCAGCACTTGCCTTAAGGCATCCAAGACGTCCATGTCTGTGTTTGCCAGCTGCATTAGTATATATATATATAATTTAAATTCAGACAAATGGTAGGTTTTTGTTTGCCCAAGATATCCTGATATGTATCAGTTAATTATTAACTTAACCTCCTGAAGAAGTGTTTTTCAATAAAGTAATAATAAATCACAACTTAATGAGATTTAGGCGGCAATATTTAAAAAAAAAAAAATGATAGTTTTTATTCGATTTCTGCTTTCTCAGAATGTGTAATTTTGAAATTGAATTAATATAATCCTATTCATAAGAAATAAGGAATGAATTAATTAAATTCATACAGCAGATGATAAGTGACAACCATTCCAATTAGAAAATTATCACTGTCTATAGCAGGGTTGTATACACTGGTGGAACTGCTTTACTCACTGTAATTTAACTGTTGGCCACACGCACACAAATTATGTGCCCCAATATTATATAATATAATTAAAATTCTTTTTGTACAATAAAAAATTATAATTTAACCTAGCAAAACACAAATAAAAAATGATGTGTGATGTAATATTTTTTTTTCTAATGCAGCTGGCAAACACTTAGACAGTTATCTTTGAGACCTTAAGGTAAGCACTACACAGACGCTACTCACTTAGAATTACCCAGGAGGTGCGTGTAGCTTGAAGATAAGCTACGGAAGCCGAGTAACAATACCCCGTCAACACTCTACGATCATGTTAGACCGGGACCTACGGTTTAAAGTGAATTCCGAACCCCCACAAGCATCCATGGCAACGCCGGGACTCGAACCTGTGGTACCGAGCGCTAGCTACTCGGCCATCAGGCCCCTTTGTGTGATATAATATTCCTTCAGTGATTGATTTTTTTTCTCTAATTAACAAACCGAAATTTATTTATCCAATAATTTTCATTCATCAGGATTTTAAATAATAAAAATCAAATTAAATAAAAATATAATCCTTCTTAATTTACAGTCCTAAAAGTGTAACATATATCCAAACAAACTGGCTCAAATTATTCTATTAATTAGCAACAGCTCCATCTATTTGCTTAGTGAATTTCCTGAAGGATACAAGTTTTGCCTGTAGGAATCTTAGAGATAAAAAAAAAAAAAAAACGAGACTAGATCTTGTATCCAGCTTACCGCATTATTGATAAAAATTTAGTTTGCAATATATTAGAAAATATTTTTAATAATTTTCATTTTTAAATGTTAAATTTTTTTGTTAAAATAAAGCTGAATCACGTTCTCTATTTTAATTTTCTTTTAAAAAAAAAAAAAAAAAAAAAAAAAATCCTTCGAAATAATTGCTTATTTAAAAAATTTTCATTAATAAAATGGACTTAAAAAGGAGACGGTGTTTGGTAGAGGTAGCACGGAATTCGTTTTGTTTTGCTTGTATTAAACATTTCGGATGATCTTTAAAGTGAACTGCAAGAATTTTGTCGGCAGGCCATTGTCTGAGCTTAAAGAAATGCTGCGTTACATATTTGCCCATCGAGCAGATTTCGATACGCTAACAATGTGCAAAAATAAAACTTAACACTTCATAACTTGTTATGATCGCAGAAAGATTACTTCTTATTGTTATTTATTATTAGACAAGGAAAAAGCGTGAGACTCATTAAACACAGAATCTTCACATCTCTGGTTACCATCGAACAGCATTTCTTAGACTGTTATATTAGACCTTGAGACTGGTTCCAGATGATTGGTGCTGCCATCTATGAGCAATAGGATCAACAATCTAGAACAAATAGAATACTATTCGTGTTAACGAATACAATATATATCGTATCATATATAATCATGATATTGTATGATTTACCTAAATCAATAAAATGCGGAACTTAAATGAATACAAAATTTCTTTCACTGATATCTAATTAATCTAGAATTCTTCAATTAAATGCGTTTTGTAAAATATAATAGTATTTGTTGTTGTATTTGTGATTTCTAATAGCAATAAACTATAACTTCGCAACAGAAAATAATTTAATTTATGATTAGTAATATCAATATTCGTATTAGTAAGTGCTTACATGACACATAGCAGCCAGCATCCAGTACTGAAAGTGCAGAAGATTTAAGAATAATAAATTAAGTAACGAAATGCAGTTTTTCTGTTGTAAATGAATTCAATATTTTGGTAAGAGAATCTTAAATGCATTATATTTATTCGCATTATCTTAGTTCATGAATAAAAGAAATCAATTTAGCAAAGTTGTATTGTTTTTCTTCTCTTTTAAATTGTTTAAAAATCTTAACTATTTCGCTTCTTTACTTTATAAATTTAATAGGCTTTTTAAATTTTGTTTGATATGTAAAATGGATTTTTCCACTCACCTTATGTGTTATTGGGGCCATTGTTGGAGAAATTGAATAGGAAGCTCTAAAAAAGATAAGCCTAAAAAGAAATAAATACAATATTAATAATAATAATAATACACTCATGTCCAGAAATTAAGGATAATTCAGAATCACACAGAAATTGAACTCTAAAATAAAAATTTCACCTGTAGAATTATTACACACATCTTGAAGAAGAATATGCAAATTACAGGCAACCACCAGATGGCGCGGATAGTACGTCACAATGACGAGAGTGTAAGAGAGGGGTATGTAAGGAATGGTGGCAAAGAAGTAAAATTGTTCACAAGCGCTTTAAAAGCCTTTCAGTGCAATAACCACATAGTTAGGGCACAAAGGAAGCATTTGGAGGATTTTTTACGTGGTAGAATTATCGGACGACTGGAATGTGGACGTACCCAGCTGGAAGTATCCGAGGAACTTGGAATCCCCTAGAGTGTCATCTCCAGGCTTTGGCAACGATTCCAAGATGATGGTAATGTGAGTAGATGTTACAGCACAGGTCGCCCCCGAGTTACACCGCCGAATGGGGACCGGTATTTAGCAGTTACTGCCAAAAGAAATAGACGGATCACAGCATCAGACCTGTCTCGTCAGCTATCTTCAGCTACCGGTACGACAGTTTCAAGGCAGACCGTGTACAGACGCTTAGGGCACATTGGTCTATATGCTCGTAGGTCTGTCAGATGTGTTCCACTTACCGCAACTCGCTGTTGCCTGCGATTAACCTGGAGTAGAGAGCATGCATTGTGGACACCGCAACAGTGGTCTGGTGTGATGTTTTCCGACGAGTCCAGGTTTAGTTTGCAGTCTGATTCTCGTCGGACTTTCATATGGAGAGCGCCAGGTACCCGTTACCACCAAGAGAACACCATTGAACGACACTGTTACGGTGGTGCAGGATGGCTCGTTTGGGGAGGAATTATTTTTGGTTCCAGAACTGACCTGCATGTTCAGAGTGTAACGATGACAGGCCACACCTATCGGGATGTCATTCTGGAACAACATGTACGTTTGTTTCGGGGCGCCATGGGTGCTGAATTTCTGTTTATGGATGACAACGCCCGTGCTCACCGTGCAAACATTGTAGACGAATGCCTTCAATTGGAGGATATCACCCGTACGGATTGGCCAGCATACTCACCGGACTTGAATCCAATAGAGCCTGTGTGGGACATGCTTGGCCGACGAATTGCAGCCCGTCAACCCCCTCCCACCTGTCAACCGGAACTTCGGACGGCATTGCTTGATGAGTGGTGTGATATTCGCCAAGATCAGATTGATAATTTGATACTCAGCATGCCTAGGCGTTGTAAGGCCTGTATTGCATCGTCCGGGAGACATACTCCATATTAACCATCATATACTGTTTTTTGTAAATAGGTTCTTTTTTGAAATTTGCTCCAGGGAGTAAAAATCGCAATTTTTATTAATTATGTCAAACATATAGCATCTTTTGTGCTCTTTACCTTTTGTTTAATAAACAGACTTTACAAATAAGTCAAATTTGTTTTGCTTCTGTCTCTTTCTTTGCCTGAACTTCATTATCCTTAATTTATGGACATGAGTGTATTTGTCTTTTTCTTTTATTCGAATAGTAAATCTGAACGAACTTTACACAGACACTACCAAACACTTCCACATCTACAGTTGCATTGCCTTCGTGCACGCAATAATGTAAAACATATATATATATTTTTTAAAGTTATTATATTTAATAAGGTTTGTATAATGAAACATAATGCAAAACCTGTTGTTTATTGGAATTTGCTACCACCAAAGTTTAACGCTGTTTTATATTGAATGAAAATAGCAGTGGACTTAGGGCGTTATAATCTATGAAAAAACGCACCTGAACCCTCAAATTTTTTTTCTTCTAATGCAGCTGGCAAATAGACCGTGATCTTCGCCATAAGGGCTGCGCCGATGTTACTCACTTTGCATTACCCAGGGGGCGCGTGTAACTTTATGGTAAGCCACGGACGCGGAGTAACAATGTCCCCGCAGCGCTCTACGATCCTATTAGGACCGGGACCTACGGCTTAAAGTGGATTCCGAACCACTATAAACACCCATGGCAAAGCCGGGATATGAACCTGATACCTGTGGTACCGAACGCCAGAGCGCTAGCCACTCGGCCAGTCAGGCCCCAATTTAAATTATATATATGTATATATTTAATTCATGACGGAATTAAGCAGTTGAAGTCAGGGATAGGAGAGGAAATCTCTTCATTTTAAAGTCACCTACGATTTATGCAGGCCTACAATTTATGCGCGGACCTAATTTGAAACTGTTAATTTGTATAAAGGACAAACAAACACATTTTCTAATTTATATACAGATAAATCTATAAATATATAATAAAGTTAACTTTTATAAATGGCTTCTTTATTACGAAACACAAGCTAAACACTAATTATCAGAGCGAAAACCTTCCTTTAGCAAAACGACCTAATATCCCTTATTAAAAAAACTGGCATGGCTGTCTCAACTGGTATCAAACGATACAAATGAATGTTTTGAAAAGAATCAGAATGATCATTACGATGATTCAAATGATTCCTTTATTGATCCTTTTTTTTTATCATAGTTTTTAAATCCTTCTAAAACTTTATTGACAAAAAATCTCATTTGTTAATGCAGCAGGACTTTATGATTTAATACGCGATAATTTTTATTAAAAATATCGACAATTTTGAAATTACAATTAAAAATAGGGGAATCTTCTTGATCCCAGAATTAATGTATGCTATTTTCGAAATTGTTAAGAAGTTTTTAAGTATTGTCTCTCACATAAAAAACGACATATATCATATATTAATGATACTGCATCAATGACGGATACTATAAAATGTGCTCAAGACAAAGAAGATTGCTGTATAACATGTCAAATATAAATCTAACGGCTGCCAAATTGCAAAATTGTATCAGCTTCACTTGCATACTCTTTTTAATAGTATGAAAATATTACTCTAAGTAATAAGCTGTATAAAAACATATATTAAAAATATCACATAAAACATAATGTTTATGGGAACTAGATGTAAAGACTACAGGTATTCATATTACTTCACAGTTATCTGCACATGTAATTTTAGTTTTTATCGTCATTATTTATATTTTTTTTATTTGTTTTGATTGACACAGAAAGGATTAAAAAATATTTCAAAATGAAGATATGGTATGATAAATGTCCGTCCTATGATGGAAATATAATTTTTAATTCACCACCTTTTCAAAAACACATATTTCAAATGCTTCATCCACTTCATCTACTTCACACCAACTTCAACTTCAATCCCAAATTGTGTTCGATGATAATACTTGTATAATGTATAAACAGAAATGGAATTTATTTTTAATTTTGGGGTGTCAATTAATTAAAATCTTTAACATTCGTTGTTGATTTCCGTGCCTGGGGCAGCACTGTGAAAAGCTCCAATTAAACTGATGACGAACATCGAGCTGCTGCTATGATATTTTTTCGAAGACATCCTATACAGTCCCCTTTTACATCTATATAAAAATAATATTTGATTACTTTTATAAATAATATTGTGGTCTGATGTCTCCACTGTCAGCAACATGAACATCCGGTAACAATGAAAACAATCGCAACTACAAATTTTCTTTTTTCGTAGCTTCCAGAATTTACACTGGTTGTTACAAAAAAGTTATCGTATTGTAGTGGTTCCCCCGCCTTCCCCCTCTCTATTTTTCCTAAAGTAGATCTAGGCAGGATTTAGATTTTTAGAAGGAGACTTTTCTCAAAATTAGTGAAACAAAAGTTCAAAAAAAAAAAAAAATTGTCATGGGTCTAAAAATTATTTAACAGATGAATGACGCTTGAATGTTTAAAAATTACGCATGCGTTGCTTTCAAGAACGTGGTGAATAATTAAAAATCACGAAAAGTTGGAAGAGAATCACTTGGAAGAGAAATACCATTTTAATTTTCAAAAAGAATAAAAAATGACCCAATAGGCTTTTGGGATAGGTAAAAAAAAAAAAAAAAATCGTTAGAGTGTAAAATATTTACATAACTGCCAAGAAAAATCATCACTCGATCGACAAAATGTTTCAGATTTTCAAATTTAGCATGGAAAATTCTATACAAATTACTGAAAAAAGTCTTTGTAGACAGAATAGGTATTTTTTTTTTGTTGATTAGTTTAAATAAGGCACAAGCAAATATTCTCTAAAAGACGCAAGCATGAACTAATCTGAACTTAAGGAGAGTATCAATGAGTTAGACTAGAAATTACATATTTAATTTAATTTTTAACATATTCTTTCTTAGTTTACATAACCTGATTCAAAATAAGTGTCACCTACAGTAATAAAGTAGCATATACTTTCAAATAGACTAAGCTGCGCCAAAGAGTTTATAAGTACAGTAAACCAAATAAAATTCACTTTCTAGTAGGTGTATAAAATTTATATTAACAATAATAATTCCATAAAGGTAGCAAAATCTTAATAATTTGTAATGTAAGTTAAAACACATCTGAGACAGATGGTACAGAGTCTGGTCAGGTTGTTGTTTTGGAATCTGATACTATCTTTGAAATTCTATTTTTTTTATCCATGGTCATTGGAATTTTAAAGATATCTTTTGAATTTACTTTTTTTAGATTTTTGAAATTTTACTTTTAAATTTATCTTATATTTTGCTTGTCCTTCATTAAATCACTTTAGGAATAGAATCAAATGCTACATTAATTTTACTTAAAATTTTCTGTTATTATTTTGGCTTTATTCATCAATTAAGTGTAAAAATAGAAAGCATCTCTTGATTCAGTTAATTAATCTAGATTCATCAAAATAAATTTTAATTTGCAGTTAGTGTTCTATTTTAAAATTCTGTAAAGTAAATAGATTGCCTTCAGAATAATTGCGAAATATTTAAGAGGGTGTAAAATTTTAGAATTTTGTAAGAAAAATGCTTCAAAATTATTATGGATATTTTACAGGGTGGAATATTTAGAATTCTGAAAAAAAAAATTATAAATGTTTGAAATTATAACTTTTATGAACATTTTTCTTCCTCTAGTTAGTCTTTTGTCAAAATTAAGCAAATTTTATATATATTTATGTTGCATGTGAATTGGACTTAGAGATTTTCAAAGGTACCCTTTCCCTTGCAACTTTTAGGTATAATCCAGCTCAAATGTGATGAATTTATTCCTGGCTACAATCCTCCGTCAGTGATAAAAAGAATCGATGTGATTCTCTGTTAGATTCTCAGGCTGTCTTATTTAAAACAAAACTACATTGATGTAATTTTCGATGCATTTCTAATGAAAAATTAAAATACTTTTCATTATATGGAATTGCAAATTTAGTAAGTATTATTCTTCTAGTTCAAAATTAATAAATATTTTATTTGTAAAAGAAGAACCGAATTGGACACGCCACTTTTAGAAATATAAATGTGACAGAGCTAGCATGAAACAAATACGTTAGGAAAGTACAATACTTAGAATTTGATTTAAATTCTTAGTAATATTGTGAATTGCATAACCACAATATTACTAAGAATTAAATAATTATTTTAATTGAGTATACTGTAATGTAATTAAGACCTAATATTTTTAATTCTAAAGGGTTATTTAGCATCTTGGTATATCAAATTTCGGTTATGTATGATGCAAAACGAAGACACCTATGCATTGTCTTTTCAAAGAAGTGGGCATTCTGTGCCTCGATAAGCATGTAAAGAATGTTTCTATGGATTCATAAAAAAACAATAAATAAAACAAGAGGTCCAGTTCTATATGTGTTATTTGATGTTATTGTACATAAATGGCATTTTCCAAAATCATTCATATCCGAATTTCAGCAAGCATTTACTAAGCTGTTGTTTTTAAATAAATGTTTCACATCAATTTGAAAGTAAAAAAAATATATATATATTTCGAATAGAAATAAGATATAAATAATGACACTGTATTACTTTATTAGTTTTATGCAACTATTTAGTAAAAATATTTGAAATAAAAAATTAAATTAGAAGTTTATTTTATCGAATGTAATAATAAATGCATAAAATTTGATTATGATTAGGTTTTTTTTTCATTATTTAAAAAAATATAGAAGGATTCTGTAGCTTTCTTCATAAACACAGTCCAGTCACATTAATGGGACCGCCTGTCAAAAGCCAGAATAACCACCTTTCGCAGAGCGGACCGCTGCGAGACGTGCAGGAAGATAGTCAATTAGATTTTTGAAGGTGTTCACTGGGATGTTGAGCCATGCCGACTCCAGTGCCGTAGCCAGCTGCGCTAGATTACGCTGTTGAGGATCCATGTCACGATCCATCCCGATCGTGGTGGTCGCACAGATTCTCGATTGGGTTTAAATCCGGTGAGTTTGCTGGCCAGGGGAGTACGATAAATTCATCCTGGTGCTCTTCGAACCCCGCACTTACACTGGAGAGCTGTATGACACCTCGCATTGTCCTGCTGATAGTTGCCATTGTTCTGAGGATAAATAATTCGCATGTAGGGGTGGACAGGGTCCGCAAGGACAGATGCGTACTTGCCTTCCACAATGCCTTCCACAATGATGAGTGCACCCAGTGAATGCCAGGTAAACATTCCCCAAACCATAATGCTCCCTCCTCCAGCTTGGATCCTTCCGGCAATTGGTGCAGAATGTTTGCTTTCAGACGTTTCACGTCGTATACGCCAACGTCCATCTGTCCGATGGAGCATAAAACGTGATCCATCGGAAAAAGCCAACTGTCGCCCCTCTGTGGACGTCCAGTTTCGGTGCTGGCGGGCAAATTCCAGCCTTCGTCGCCGATGAACAGAAGTCAGCATAGGTGCATTAAATAGACGTCTACTGCAGAGAAAACGCTGAATCGTTGTTGAGGATACACTCTTGGTACCCTTGGTTCATCTGGGCGATCAGTTGCACGTCTATTAGCCCGAACGCATCTCCGTAATTCGGGTTTACTGATTGTTCACGGAATTGTAATCTAAATTAAATATTTAGCTTTTTTATTATAGAAGGATTATTAATTTAAACATTTCTTTTTCTTACAGGTTTAAATTCAACAACTTCAACAAAAAATAAAGTAAGAAATTTTATTTAAAAACTATTTAGAAATAGATTTAAGTTGGTCATTTACATTAAATATAATAACAGCAAAAAATATATATGAAATAACAATTCTTCTTAAATTAGAAATTTTTTCAAAAATTACATTATTGATAAAAAATTAATTTCAAGTGTCTAAATATTTCATTTTTCTTCTTTCAGACTCATACAGAAAATATAACTTCCACACCACAAGAACAAGTCAAAAACAAAAAGAAAAGAAGAACAATAACAAAAATATTTCACCAAATCAAAAATGTCTTTTTTAAGTAAGCAGTTTAGATAGCTGTCAGAAACATAAGAATGAAATAATAATATGCATAAATATTCGAAAAAACACTTTTACCATCAAACAATAGATTTTTCTCAATCCATTTAAAAAAGTAATAGACTTTCTGTTTCGCATACATTTACTTTGTAAGCAAAATTGTATGATAGGCTTTTTCGATTTTTTTTTGGGGGGGGGGGG
>BPLQ01013615.1:6114-45276 GCA_021605075.1 Caerostris darwini | reverse complement strand
CTCAGCCTGCCCATTCTCGCTTGCTTTCACTTTCTGTTACGTATGCTCGCCTCTGAAATGCTTGATCTGTTCTGATTCTTCCCCTCCTGAGGTCACTTGATATATCGGAATCACAGTGGAGAGAGCTGATGGATTGTTCCGTGGACAGTCATGAGCTCCACTGCTGTCTGCCTCCGCGTGCCTCATTCTCTTCTCTGGACAGCCCAACTGCTTTGAGGGTGCGACTTGTTGGAGCATGCGTGACGGATGCACTCCAAAACGGTCCTTGTATCTGAGACTTTCTAACAGCTGAAGAATTTTCCCCTCTTTCTGTTGCAACTGCATTGATCAAGATGCAGTTGCGTTTGTTTTGATTAAGTTAGATTAAGAATCATAACTGCATCTCGTTTCAATGTTTTGTTGCAACAGAGGAGGGAAGAATCAATCTGAAGCTGTCAAAAAGTTCTCAAATGCTTTGCGGTTGATGTCACGTTTGCTCCACACTTCGTACCCTCTTGGCAATTAGGCTATCCTTGAGGAGAAGAATAACACGTGGAGCAAATAGCAACGGAGCTATACTGTCTCACGGGACAGTGGATCTGCTTTCTTCACTGTGGCTCCAATGATGTGATCTCAGGATGGGAAGAAACAGGACAGAACTGCTATTTTTCGAAGTGAGTAGATGTGTGCAGAGTGATCGCATAGTAGTTTGGCCAGTGCCTTTTCTAGAGCCACACGGATTTGTCTTATCTCCAACTAATTAATAGTATTAAATTATTTTGGGGAATAGGGATGGAGAGGGATAGGGAAAAAAAGGATTGTCATACAATCTTTCTAATAAAGTAAATGTATGCTAGGCAATGATTTTAACATTTTTCTATAGCAATAGTTTTCAATAGCAGCATTTCTCCATAGCAATATTTTTCATTAGCTGCATTTCTCAATAGCAATATTTTTCAAATACAACAATTTTCAATAGCAATATTTTTCAATCTCAGAATTTCTCAATAGCAACATTTCTCACTAAATATAGAATAACAATGATCATGGTATATTATTACCTGGTATCAAATTTATACCACGAATATTAATCGTTTACCATCCCGCTCAGAACAACTTTATGTTCATTTTTTTAAATGCTAATAGTTTGTGTTTATTGAAATTTAATATTGCATAAAATACTCCTTGGAACATATGTTTATGGCAGCTATCTATTTAAAAAATAATTATAAAAAGCTTTAAATATTATTTTTATTATCTAACAATATAATCTTTATCTTATTACTATTAATTGTCTATTACAAAAATGCTATGCATTATCATTCCGGTCCTGGTCTCATACATCTAAAATTAATAAACTTCAAACCACCTCTATTTGTTGGATTGTTCCTTCTTTTTATTTCCCATATAAACTTAAAAATACTTATTTTTTATAGATAAAATATTATTTATGTGTGCCATTCAATTCTACATTTTATATATTATATTCTATATTTTCGAATATGTATAACCGAGATTCACCTTCCAGGTCATAGGGAATTAAAAAGAGATTTAGGAAACGTAGTGTTTTGATAAAACCAGGATATGTCTGTCTTAAATAGAAGCATTTCGACTATTTTTTATTCAAGAAAATTTCGTTTTTCTTAAAAAAGGCGTCAGAAACTTGAACAAATTGAGCAAATAATCCTTTTTGCTTTGAAGATAGGTAAGTGGGTGTAGCTTTATAGCATCCTCGCCTATTTAGGCTGATCAGTGCTAAACAAGTAGTTCAAAGCGGTATTTAAAATTAATATCTTAAATCTAAAAAATTGTCTCGTAAGATTGATGCCAAAGCATTTTTTAAATATAAGATACGAGACCAATATTTAAATCAGATAAAAATATTTAGTATGTTTAGTTACAAATTCGGTAAGGTTTTGCTGCACTTATTGTATCATGGATATTCTTTCAAGAGTGGTTTGGTTGATAAATACCATAATATACAGTATGTATGAGCTGATGTGAATAATATGTCACACTCAGTGGTCAGTTTAAATCTATTTGTTAAAAGCCTAGATGAAAAGCAGATTCCGGTAAGGCTTATTACGTATTTGCAATATTTACTTAATTAATTACTTATTAATTGCCTTAATTGCTTTGCATTAATTAAAATAAATATAAAACGGTCCCAAATTTTATTTTAACGGAACTGTTGATTCATTAATAACGTTGACATCGCCATTTTCTGCTTTGCTGCCTATTATACATCAACATATATATATATATATAAAAATTCTTATTTTTTAAATTAAAAAATGATTCCTGGCGGGTAAAATTTAATAAAATAAATTTTTAGAGTTGGTAATTTTTATTAGGAACACATATCGGTGAACAACACAAATTTTATAAGGAAAAATTATTTTGATTTATAAATATAGGAATATAATGATACATTTTTTTAAACACAAAATATATTCAAAAAACAATTCTTTAGAAAATTAAAATTATAGAAACCGAAAAAAAAGTAATAAAAATCCCAAAATTCTTACTATTTCGTTATGGTGAAAAACTATTTGCAATGATTTTTTTATTCAAATTTGGAAATTTATGTTATTTTAAGAAATTTTTTTATCGAAGAGTGGTTTATAATAAATTAAAGATTTTTTTCCCCACATGAAGACATATTTTTGTCTTTCTAAACGTTCTATATTTTGATCTATTTATCTCAGTGCGTAAAGAGGTTATGGAATATCTTTCTACTATCTCTATTGTTGTTTCATGAGACAGTTTGAGAAACATTTCTCGCTACAAATGTAATTCTATAATACTTTAAAAACATAATGCATCTAACATAAACGTTAATATATAATGAATTGAAATTTATAATTTATTAATCGTTTAATAGGGCCTGAATGGCCGAGTGGCTGGCGCTCGGTACCACAGGTTTCGGGTTCGAGTCCCAGCGGTGTCATGGTTGTTTGTAGAGGTTCGGAATCCACTTTAAAAAGTAGGTCCCGGTCCAATAGGAGCGTAGAGCGTTGTGGGGGCAGTGTTACTCCGCGTCCGTGGCTTATCTCCAAGTCCACGCGCCCCCTGGGTAATGCAAAGTGAGTACGTCTGTGCAGCACTTGCCTTAAGGCCTCCAAAGACCAAGCTGTCTGTGTTTGCCAGCTGCATTAGAAAGAAAAAAACATTAATCGTTTAATATGAGGAAAAGTAAAAATTATGAAATTTTAAGATAAAAGATTTTAAATTATTAAAAAAAATCAAATATTAATGTAATTTATCTTACGTTAGTAATTCAATCATTTTAACTGCAATTCACTCAAGAAGTATTGTAGACTGTCGCTGGACTCCAGTGAATCTATTCTGATAATGAAATTTTTCCAACACTGCTTTATTATTGTTTCAACATTTCTATTATTGATTTGCTACAATAAAATTAAAATCTTATACTGTTACTCAACCAATATTTTACTTTATTTAACACCGTAAACTGTAACAACGTCAATTGTACTATTGTTACACATAAAGCAATATGCATTTTGTTGTATTGCCTGTCCATGTATCTTAAATAAGATCACATCCTTTAATAAATCTTGGAATACAATCGTTTTTTCTCATATTTATCATTCCTTGTCCTGGATGTTAAATAGCACTTTAGAATTAAAACTACCAGGCTTAATTACATTACAATATGCAATATCATTTTTTTTTTGTCATTAGAGGCTATTCGCAATGCTACAAAAATTTTAAATCAAAATAATACTTAATTTGTTAGGCGAACGGCTTGCGCATTTAATAGGTTACACAAACGCGGAAGACATGAAAGATTACCAGAACATTAAATCTTTAATTTTAAAAGAATTTCAGGGAGAGGAGAATGAAAAACGAAAATCATATGCAGTTTGGAAGCAAACTGGCATTTTTATAGTGAAGTTAGAAAGGTGAATATTTTAAAACCCTAAATGAATTAATAGTTTAATATAGATTATTGAATGAGTTAGATTTCGAAACATGAAGTTATGTCTTATGGTATTTCCTGATCGAGGCACATCATAAAATCTGTTACAGCTCATTTCATTATAATAATTGAATTATATTATTGAATTAGCTTTATACAAGGTCTGCAGAACACTGATGACTCACCGCCAGCAGACATAGGTGTTTCCAAATGTTCTCACATAACTTCTGACAAATCGTTGGAGAGGAAATAGGAAGTAGAGACAGTATGAAAGCTGCTGCGAAGATTAATGTTCATGACAGAATATTGCCCCCAGCGAGGAAGATCGAACGATACAGCAATATAGAAATATGAAAATTAATGCAATTACATAAAAAAAAAGTTGTGCTGTGCTGGGGTACAGGGAAAGCTACAAAAGAAAATGAAAATGAAAAATAATTATAAAAATTGACATGAAAATATAACAACATAGTAATAATATTTTAAAGTTACGGCGTGCCGCAATTGGTGTATGAAAATTATATTTAAAAAGTTGTCGATAAATGACGAGGACGATAATTGACAGACCGCGTGTTAGTCTTTTGAGCGGGTGACGGCAGATTTATGATCATGTCAGACTTGTTAGACAGTTCGGTATCACCAGTTCTTGGAGCAGATGAAGACAAACCTTTGAGAAAAAAATATCTCTTTTCTGAACTTTTTCGAGATCTCTTCGGCGATGAGTCAATAGTCTTGCAATGTCCGGAAGTTATATACATTATTATATTTTCGCCATTATTTTACTAATGATATTCGTCCAAGGAGAAGATATTTTTGCAACATAAGGATACAATGAGGACTTACTACTGTTCATACTACGAGAAAAAATTGAGAAAAAAAGGAAGGATATCAACAAGAAGGAGTAACTGTTGTTCACATAATGTTTTTGTTGTTATTACCAAAAGAAATTATAAAAAGTATGATATGACAATGTGGATAATGGATCCATTTACAGCAAACATTGAAATAGCAGTTTAAATATGGATGAAAAAAAAGTATCATCCGATAACAGTTTAAAGCGGAATTCCAATAATTCTTTGAGAGCCCTATTTTCTAACTGAAAAAATGTGAGTATCTATTGATGAGTAAAAAAAAAATGATACTTTTTATTCAATTAAAAGGACATATTTTTGCAAAAAAAAAAAACCCCAATTTTCTTCAATCAAAATTCGGTAACCAGTCTCAATTTGAATTAAATATAATTTCCCATCTTTATAGTGTCAATGGAAATAAAATCCACAAATTTCTTTCAAGTAAGCAGAAACAAATATCACACCAAATACTTTCATATAATAAAAAGCATAATATTATTTTGTAAAAATTATACTTATTTTAATGGTTTTATTAATTTTAAATAGTTTGTTTTGATTAAATAAGGATTTACAATTTGTTATAATTAAATTAGCATGGTAATTTTGTTATGTTAAACAGGTACATTCATTAATAAAATATAATTTCTCTGATTTCAATTAGCTATCAGGGAAAATTGTATGAGTTTCAGTAGGATGCTTAATTTTCTGTCTCACATCGGATGGTTAAACCTTAAAAAGCAAAACATGTAAAGTACGAAAACTAACAATTGAAAACTAATTTGCGAAATCTACAATAGTTATAGATATCCAATGTAAATAAGTACAAAAAGAACAAAAGGAAATAATTTTCTCAGCAAGTTATACACAGTGTGTCAAGCCATAAGGCGACCAGGCAGTTTCAGCTAACAACAGAAAGTGTAATAATTTTCACTAAGGCATAAGGCTTTCACCCTCCAATAGTGTCACTGGGTCGACTCTAACGCTATAATGTCAGGCCAGTGGAAGAGTCTTTTTTTTTTTTTTTTTTTTTTATGAATAAGATAAGAGTTTCACAGAATTATTCATTGGATTTTTTTTCGAAGCTATGAAAAATTGAAAAACACTTTTTGAATGTTAATATAATAAAATTCTATTGAAGATAAAGAGCTTGATTAGATTTACAAACAGAGTTTCTTTCAAATTATGTTTTCCGAGGCTATTGCATTAATTTCATTAAAAAGAAATTTCTTTCTGAACGTTTATCAATTTAATTTTCGGGAGTGCTATCTATCAGTAAATAACTGACCTTTCAGCGGAATAAGTATTAACAGACAATCGTGAAAAAGGATGGGAAATAAAAATGTGAACAAGCTTCAGCGAATGTGAACGAGTTGCTAAGTGAACCAAACAATACGCATCAGAAACAGATTTTTATTTAAAGGTCGACGTGACCAATAGATAATTCTGAGTGATGCCACCTTTTTGCGTAATTGTGTGATTTAATTAGTTCTCGATTGGTGGTGCGGAAACTAAGAGCGTCGAAGTGGAAATGAAAATCTACCATGATGAACATTTTAACGCTCGCTTTGTTTTACGCTTTTAAATTATGTTCCTATTGTTAGAAGCTTGCTGGCAAAAAATATTTTATTTGATCTTTAAAAAAAATGTTTTAGAAATAGAATGTTATTAGATAAGTTTTTATCCGCATTGCATTCAGGGGTATTATTAAATGTCTTTGTATTCTGTTGGTAAAATTTTGTTTTAGTTTCTTTTAGAAATTTTTTTTTTGTATCAACATCTAAATTAAATAGGAAATTAATTTACTTCTATTAAACATTAGATTTTTAATGAAGATTTTTTTGAGAAAAATTGGCAGACAACGACAAACGCAATAAATAAATAAAACAAGTACGTTATTCAAAAATTTGTTCATGGCCAAGTAGTAAATATAAAAGCTGGAATTTTTTAAAGCAAGATTTTGAAAAAAGAGTGTAAAATTGAATTTAATTTCTAAATTCTGTTAGTCTGTAGTTGGTGAAAGATAAGCGTAGACTGATTTTAAGGTCCTTGATTATATCTAAATGTTTCAAAATGAATTAACAAATTTATTTGTTAATGTGAACACAGCTATCATAGAAAATGGTGTAGCTTTGAATACACAATAAATTAAATCTGGACTAGCTTTCAGAGTTCAAGGAAAAGGAAA
The DNA here is from genome assembly GCA_021605075.1 of Caerostris darwini. Lineage (NCBI taxonomy): Eukaryota > Metazoa > Arthropoda > Arachnida > Araneae > Araneidae > Caerostris > Caerostris darwini. The sequence goes on along the minus strand of BPLQ01013615.1, from coordinate 38,318 downwards.
AACATGGAACATTTATCAAGTATTAATCAAAGTTATGCTGTTTTTTAGAGGATAGTTATAAGATATGATAAAACTGATTCCTCTTCTAATTACCTATACAAATTCAATGCATTCTCTATAATAACGAACGTTAAGGACAAAAGATAGTGGCCTCTAGACCAGCCTCGAAGTGGTTTTTATCCAAAGAAGATTCTTTTGAATGTTAAATGGTATATGAAAAAAGGCCATTTTGAACTGTTATTTGACAATTACACAATAACTGCTGAAATTTAGTCCACTAACGAAAAAGTTTAAAAGTATTTTGAAAGAAAAATAGCCAGTTTTGATAAACAAAAAATGAGGGATTCTACATCCTAAGAATGGTAAATCTCTCACTGTAAGGTTTATTAAGAATCTCTTTGACGAATTTAACTAAGAATATCCAAGCTCTTCTTCAGATTTCTATCCAACATATTATCTTCTGTTTCGAAGCTTACAAGTTCTTATCAACATTTTAACTTATAACACATCAGAAATTGCCAAATAGCCTAAAAGCAGAGATTAACAAATGCCCATTAGTTATTATATATTAGTAGATGCCTATTAGTTATTACACATCAGCAAATATCCATTAGTGAGACAGAATTACACCCGCCTCCAGGTTGTATCAGTCATTAGCAGTGAAGAAGCGGCTGGATTTAGATATAAGCATTAAATTTTACTTTGCACTATTAAATATTTAGACGATATTGTCGATGTTCTACAATCGAATTTATTTTTTTACCACTTCTGTTACCAGAGCCTTTTTTCCCTACACAAATCATGCATTAGCTTTAATTTTACACTTGCAAGGAAAAAAATATAATTATAACTTAAGAAAGAAAAATCAAATATCTTGCATTTCCTCTTAATATTAACACCTCATTAATGTAGGGTTGTGATAGATGATTTAAACATGAATTCATTTGTTCGAAAAATAGTTGAATTGTCACTTAATATTAGAAATTAAATAACTTTTCAGTTGTAAAATTAGTGAAGCAGATAGGGTTTGTCTAGCGTATAGGATTTTGAGTAGTGTATAAAGGTTAGGGAAGTCAAGTTCAAAACCTAACGAGATAAGCCAAACCAGAATTGCCGTGCCTCTATCGGGGTTTAAATTCGTAAGGCGAGAAGTCCTTCCATTGGGGCTGGAGGAAGATACAACATTTTCCAGATTCCATTCCCGAAGGTGTTCGTTTAAAATAGTGAGCAATGCTATAATAAGTGATTCCTGCGACTTATGCAAGAATTTGCATTTAGGCCTCTTAATTAATTAGGTTTGGGAAAATAATAAAACAAATATATTACAACAGATTTTTAATAATATTTTTTAAATGCACTGTTCTGATTAAAACAATTAAATTTCATAGTTAATATTTTTAACGATATTGTATTCTATTAAAATAGTAGAAAGACTGAATAATCGCTCTTGTCCAATAGTTTATCTTAAATATTTTTTTTTTATTAATTTCAGCTTGCTAAAACTTCACTCTCTCAAAGCAACAGAAACGAGAAGAGTTAGAATTTTTCGAAGAGAAACATTAATATATGAGTAAACTTCAGTTAAACGAAACTCATGTAGATCCTTTAGAATATTAAACGGAGATTCAGTTACTTTATTTGTATAACCCTAAACTTTCAATTTCACATGTGATTTCGTACTTTTTAAAATCTTTGCTATATTTAATAGCGATATATACAGTTGATATATATTTTTTTAAATCATCAACACTTGTTAAGACCATAGTTGCCATAGAGAAAGCAAAAATCTATATTTATATTTTAATTTTTAGATAACACCAAACTATTTAAGACAATAGAATGTCAAGAATACTGTAAATTGGTAGTTTAAATAATTCTTCGGATATCAAGTTAATCTGGTGCTTCATTATCATAATTCTTGTCTTTCATATATTACTTCTCATTTATTTAGCCAAATTTTGTAATTCCTGGAAATTTTTTTCAAAACCTGTAACCCGAAGTCTTTGTAATATACTACATATTACAGCAATAAATTTTGTTCCATAATCAAGTGCAAATCTTTCTGTTATAATAATTTATTTGTTCAATCATGCTTTGTAAAATTTTATTCCATAGAGAAAGTGTACAGATAAATCTATAATTTATTTGCAAAAATCAAACTTTTTGCATTCGATACAGCTTTCGGATTTTTAAAAAATCGCTTGCAATCCTTTCCTTACTTCAGGTAATTCTAAATTATTGCCCTTATAAATGCCCTTATTTTACTGGCCTTTGATGACCACCGACCAGAAAAACATTTAGATGATAGTTTTAGGCAGTTTAATATTAGCATTCTTAACTATTTTCACGAATAGATATACTCGAAAACAAAAGTATAGTTATTACGTTGCTCTATTCTTCTTACTATAAGCTAACCTAGGTTTGGAAAATTAACTCTGGCAGTATCAGTCAGTTCTGCCATTCATTCGAATTTTCAGGTTGGTGAGCAAAGACAACTAGGGTTTAAGTCTAGACATCTAGGCCAAATTTAATCGCCAAACTGTGCAGTAGAAAGACGAAAAAACTTAAAATTTAAAAATATAATTTATTGCTAACAACATTTTGGACCCTGTGAAGGTACACTTGCCTAGTTAACGGAACTACTTTTGGTATGTTAGGTAATTCTGAATCTGCAACATACCTGCTATTGTAGTGGTGAATTATATCAAAGGCCTCCTTATTCGAAAATAACCGCATTCATGAAGTTATAGACGAATCGGCAGGAGTTAGATTTCTAGCAGTGGGCATGCATTGCGATCATTGACTTAAAAAAAGAGTACACTTGAAGAAACACTTGCCTAACAGTTTTTCATCCCCTCAGGATTATACAATAAGACTGTCGGATTTTTCTTCTCACATAATATGCAAATACCGGGCAGAATTTCTGGAAATTGATCTATATGGAACTATTCTTCGTACTGTTATAATACCAAATTAAAATATTCAGTCTATTACAAGATTTCAGAAACTGAAAAAATGTTCTTTAGGAAAAATTTGACTATATATACTTTAATAATAAATTTTCAAAAATAATCATCTTCTTTGAAAATTTTGATTTTTCTAATGGTATTTCAGAAATAAAAATAAATTATTTGAAAATGTGGTATTAAATAATTTAAATTCAAAGTTTGAGTTATAAAAGGGATATTTGTTTTAAGAATCCTTTATTTTCTTATTAAAATGTACCTGTTAAAGATTTCTGAGAATAAAAACTGATATTATAAAAATGGTTGCATTAATTATTATTTGGAATAGAAAAGATAATTTGCAAATGAAAAAAAAGTACATTTATAAAAAATTATATTTCTAGGATATTTAAAGTTTTACCGAAAGTTTGCCTTCATTTTGAAAAACACTTGATACTCACATATGTAAACAAATTCTTCAATCGATTTTCAAAAACAGAATATGAGAAAAGAATGAAGTTTTCTTTTTGGTATTTAGGTTTTTCCAAACATAAAAAGTAAGTATTATGAAAATTAAATTAAATATGTAGATATCTAAATAAAACATTTGAACTTATTAATAAAAAATGTGTATTAATATCTAAAATAAGAAAAATACAAAAATAATTCTAAAAACCTACAAATTAAAACCGTGCTTCTTAAATAATTCATAAAATTCAACTTATGTATTTCAATATTGCATAACAGAATTAGGGATGTCTAAAAGAAAACACGTGATGCCACTTCGTAAATGAAATTACCTTTCTAAAAAAAAAAAAAATAACAGCAAACGATTTCTGTAGTGAACATCGATCTGATGGTCGGCGTATGCACGTAGAGAAACGAACTCATTTGCTGCATTTTCACTCTACAGATAATGTTCCGAATTCTTAGCACGACGCTGGAGCGTGGGCTGTAATTTTTATAGTGGCAGCTAAAAGTTCTGAGTTCTTCAGCGAATTCATCAATCGATTTAAGGAAATTATTAATCTAAAAAAAGCATACCATTCTTAAGTAAGTCACCAAATCTTTTTAATATCAAGGACATTTAGATTAAAATAAGAAATGTATGTAATTTTGTTCTGTTTTGCTATATATCTAACACAATTATAAAAATACCTATAGAATCAAGAATTACGGATTAACAAACTTTTTTTTAATCTGAACATTTAACTTTTTTTTTTGTAATAAATATTGTATTATGTATGTTGTTAATGAATAAAACTGTGTTACTTTTATTGTAAATTGCACTGAATTTGTCAAAATTAAACATTATAAATCTTTTAGCGTCGTGTTAAAAGTTAAACGTCAAAATCAACGTTATAAATCATTTAGCTTGGAAGTAATTAAAAGATAGAAATAAACTATTAAATTATTATTTGTTATGTATATAAATAATAATATAAAATTATTACAATTCAGATTTTGATAAAATTTATCTTCAAAAATTGATTGGGAAATAATTAGTTTAATTATAAAGATTATATCATAACAATGGCTGTATATCTTAAACTTAAAATAATTATGTTAATAAATATAATATCACAACAGCAATCAAGAAATCTATAGCACTTACGGTATATTAGTTATTTATAACTTGATGTTATCAGACAAAAACTTTTGAAAGCAAATCACTTTGTGAAAATTATCAAATGCTGAGCTGGTACTAAAAAACAGATATACTGAGAATAGTTTAACGAAATATCAAAATAAATGTGTTTAAAATTGTATCTTTCAAGTATAACTTTAACATACATTCAAATATTAGTATAATTGTAAATAATAAGGGATAATAAAAGTTATATATTACATAAGAGGTACTAAAATTTCATCAAAATTTCAAATTTCTTGACAAATAATTTCTTCTAATTTTCTTTTTTTTTTAAGATTGAATATCAATTCCACAACTATTTTTATGAAAGTGTTTCTGCGAAAGTGGATGTTCCATTCAATGTTCAGCTTACGTTTCACAAAATGCTTGATGCTGTTTAGCCTGTTGTTGTGCTTGGTCACTTATGGACAATATTACTTGAATGGTCAAATCTCTTCGTCTTCAATTCAAGTGAAACCAAATTGTTCAAATGGAATTGCAAAAGGTAACATTTATCTGCACAGCTTATGTTACATTATATTTTTTAGAAATAAAGAAATGTTACAAATTTGAAAATGTAACAAATTTCTGTCCATGATGTATTTTAATTAATTCATTACTCTTAATAAATTAATTAAAATCTAGTTCAGGTTGAATAATAGGTTAAATTTTTACTAATGTCCGTCTTACTATTTTTCACCACAAGAACACTTATAATAAGTTTACATATGATAAAAAATTTCAAGCATCAACAAATGTTTGCATAATCAATATATGCTGTTTCACTTGAAATTTGGATTGGGTTTAGTCTTTGATATTTTCCCTTTTGTGTAAATTCTACCGTTTTGCCGTTAACTTTTGAGTAACAATTTTTAAAATATGTTTGGAATATTTGTTTCCTAGTGAAGGTCCAGAGACGCTTGGTACCGAACAAATTAGTTTCCCAAACTGATTGTATTCACTCGGCAAGTGAACCAAGATGATGTGATGAAAATCCCATGTTTGTGCTAAGAATGGACACGATGAATCTATGGCTGGTAAGTTATTTCGTTGAACCCGAGGTGGAAGAGAAAAACGTACCTTCCAGATAGCAATCCCAGGCTCTTTCCAAATTGCAACTTCACAATGAATGTACAGTGCTGTAAGCTCTTTTGTACTGCTTGGATGTGCCAAATCTGGAATTCTATTGGTAAAAAATTGGTAAAAATACCTAACGTTCTAAAACAACTGTTATAAAGTCAGTTTTCAATAAAATATGCATATTTTTTTAACCCCTCCTCAATTTTATCTAGTGATATTTTATTTCATCAGTGTTAAATCTAAACTTTAAAAAGCATCAAATGCGATTAGCAAAAACTTGTCATTGAAACTATTTTATTTAGAATTTTGTCTTTATCTATATCTAGAATTTTATCTTTATCTACATTTTTTTTATCTATATTGTCTTCATCTATATTTCGTCCTTATAACTTTTGTTTTTATTTATGTTTCCTTTGAAAAATTATACTAATATATTATTTTTTTAAAGTTTTTTAAAATTAGAAACAGAATTTCTTTTGAAGGAAATACCAACCTTTTGCATTAAATAGATATTTAAAATATATTTTAGATTACAATTACGACACAATTTAATACAATAGAATAATAATTAATATTTATTCTAATTAATAATTCACTGTTATAAAGATTCTAATTAATATTTATTCATTAGAATACTTTTTATTAAACAGATTAAATTTATTTCTTTTAACAAACAATGCAGAAAGCATTTTAATGATAAACATTTATTATTAAAGATTTCATCAGTGATTCCATGATGTACATTTGGTAATTTAATCAGTTGCATTTAATTAAATTATTAAATATAATAACGCCAGATATGTGTCTCTATTTTAAACACAAAATTTAAGTATTTTAAATAATTTATCGTATGCCGCCAGCACGTGTATACGTTTCTCGCCAAGCATAACTCAAAAACATTTCAACATTCACCCATTCCCATCTGCTTCACGAGGTAATATTTCAAAATTCACGTTAAACACCGTGAAATGGATTGCCAGGCATCGTTTTGCAGTCACTGACATAATCACTGGACCACGTATAGTTACCGCTGAGACAAATTATTCAAATGATATAGCTATGTTGAACATCACGTCCTTCCTACACGGATGATGTCGAAACAATTAACCACAAAATTAAATCCGAAATGCTAACTCAAAGCCTGCCAGGGAATAGTTATTTTTGGCTGAGTTATATGACCATTGTTCTAAGTAGTTTAAGGCAAGAGGAGAGTAACAATGGCTCAAGTCAAGTACTATTATATTCTATTAAAATGTTTTCTACAAATATTTTTTATCTTTGTTTCCAATAAATGTAAAAAAAAAAAGAAAAAAAAAGTAAAAAAATATTTTTTTATTCATCTATTCATGTCTTAGCCCTCTTTTATTGTTGAATTAAATGTTAGTAAATCTTGTTTATTATTTATAATTTTTTAATTACATATGAATAGCAATTTTTTTACACAAAATTAAAAATTTAGATTCCTAGAAAACAATTTTAGTACTTTTAATCCACCAGTACGCGTATTGTAAACAACGATAACCAACAAGAAGTTAGTATTTTTTTGTAAAATTAATTGATTTATATTTCATCTGTAGTCAATTTAAAGTGAATCTGACTATTAACAAATTTTATTTTCAAAACACTATGTCCTACAAGTTTTTAATTTATTTTATTTTATTTTATGCCATATAAATCTTAAGCACATACCGAAGACTAAAGCTTATACTCGAAGTTAAAATGTGCCAATCAAGCCAGTCAGTAGCCTACTGTCCTGCTCTATTCTTTCACATTCCAGCCCTCACTTTAAACTTGAATGCTTATGCTTGAATGATGAAACAAGCATAAGCATTCTATGCTCTTGCTACATGCATTTTTAAGCTTGCTCACTTTATGCTTGAACGTATAACGCCAGACTTCTGTAGAACATAAGAAAGGTGACTCTTCAAACAAAAGGATTTTGTATGGAGAAAGGAACATTTTATTTTTCTGTAAAGCATGCTCACAGAAAAATAAAATTCCTTCCATAGAATGGCTGTAAGTGCGCATAGAGGTTGGCAATTTGAGTTAAGATGCTCGTCCTGTGAAAGTACTTCAATAGTTTGCTCATTCTCTCATGCATTTGTATGGGACCAGATACTTTGCTTACCTTAAGTTGAAAAAAATCATTCAATATGGTATTAGTCTTATACAATACCATATTGAATGATTTTTTCAACTTAAGGTAAGCAAAGTATCTGGTCCCATACAAGTAAAGAAATTCGGGAAATGAGGTCATTTTTATTTTCAAAAATACATAGAACATTATTTATTTGTTATAAGGAATGAATGTTTTAAAGGTAATTTTATTGAGCTTCAATTCGTATCTGATTTATTCGTATCCTGCATCATAATATTTCCTGTTTTATAGTTATTTTTTTTATAAATATAGATTAAAGGATAGAGTTAAAAGATCAAAGTTCACTTAAAAAATTAATTTTATAAGCAAAATATTCATAGTGAAGGCGTAATGAAAATCATTATTTTTTTAATTGCTTGCTAAAAGCAATATCTTATTTAAATCTGATGTTTGTCTTTTATTAAACTCATTATTTTTTTATGAATATTGATTGGCGAAAATTGTAAAAAAAGTGAAGAGCTGCTTTTCATTGTTAATTGAAAATTCAATTTAAAATTACTAATCATTTAACGGGTACTCAAACTTTTTGTCATTTCGCTCTTTGCTTCTTTATGAGGATAATTCCTTCTTTTAAAGGGAATTCACTTTTTATTAAACGTCACAATGGCAACTGTTTTATTAAATGTTTTTTATATTAGCAAGGTTTCTTTCTTTTACTGAAAATTTATTTTGCAAGAACATTTTTTTTTTGCTGCAGCGAAACAATACATTTAATTTCTTATCCCAACAAAGAACATTTAAATGTCATAATTAATTTTGTGATCGTTGACTGGCTTTTCAGAAAATGAATTACGATACAAATTTCAAATTATTCTGTATGATGAGAAATCCTGATTTTGTTTCTTTACAACTAAAATAAATATTTTTTAAACTTATGGTTTGATGATAATCAAAACTGAAAAATTCTTTTTAATGTATAAATATGTTGTGAAGGTTAGATAGGTTTTTTTAAGGGATTTAGATTTCAAAGCGGAAATTGTGTACCAATCAGAAAATAATTATTAGCAATTTTGAAATTTAAGACAATTAAGGTTTGTTTTCAAAAAGTGAACTAATATTAATTTGTGTTATTTTTTCTTATTGACTTAAAGTGGCACAAGTTTCGTCAAAAGACAATTTATGTTGCAGAACTGGAGGTAGTAGTTGCGTTCCAACTACTGATATGAACAAGTTTTTTCTAGTCTTGTATAAAGTTAAGCATTAAAGTTTTGAATTATTATACATCACATTAAGAGAAAAATCGCAATGAATCGATGTATCATTTGACCTTGAAAATAATAGTTTGTTCGCGAAAAGATGTTTCGTGATAATGAACAATTTCTTCGGAAGTAAAAATGTCTGATTTATTTTAAAGAAAAAAATAATCTAAAATATTGTCTTTTCATGATCGTTTACCCTAAACGAAATGTTACTTAATAAATATAAGATGGCCAGACATTATATTAAGCCAAGCCATTAAAGTTAGGTTAGGTTAGTAAATCAAGTTCATTCACACGTTATGTTTCTATTTTATCGACTTTTCTATATTTAAGGTATATTTTATGATTATTTTATAGCATAAAAAGATGTAAATTTTTTTTATAAAGTATACCATACATTTTTAGCAATAGAATAATTATTCTCTCACATTTAAATTATTACTCTATATGACAAGATTTTTTCGTGAAAATATCGGGTAATAATATGTTTTACATTATAATTATTAATGCCCATTTAAGTTTAAATATATAAAATTTATTTGAGGCAAATTTTTGTTCAGCAGGTCCTGTCCAATAATTAAAACTGTACTGTTATTATATAAAAATGTTTATATCAAATGTGCTTGGTGTACATATAAAAAATTATATCAAATGTGCTTGATGTACATATAAAAAATTGTATCAAATGTGCATGATCACAATTGCCTGAATAAAATAATTTGTACCATAATTTCTCGCGTTCGAATTAAAATTCCTTCTTTTATAGGTTATAGGCCAATCCCACAATATATGATAACATTTAATAAAAAATCTGTAAAATCGATTTCCTTGAGTAGCAGTCTTAGGATTGGACTGCTTCGTTTTCATACCCAGTTTGAAATGTTAATAATTTCGAAACTGTACATAATTTGGAAAATCTAAATATATCATCGTGTCCATAAAAATTGAAAGATTACAGTAGAAGGGGATTGGAGAGCCACGTTCTGATGGGGGAGAAGGGGGGGAGTTAGTCTAGAATAAAATTCATAGTGAGAAATAAGTTCATAGAGAGAAATCCAAAAATAAGTGATAACATCGGCTTAAATGCAACGATGGTAAAACCAAAACTCATTAAAATGTACTGCAGAAGATAGAGAGATTAAAGACGATTTCAAAAGAGTCATATGCAGATAGACAACGTGAGTACAGGTTGTGAATCCATTAACACCAACGGACCGATAACACATCGATTACACTTTTTGCATGAAACCTCAGTGATTTCCAAAGCAAACTACATGTAATTCAATTCAGTTACCATAGGCCCATTTTGTATGAGTTAATATTGTAACATCTTTCAGCTTTATTAATTGTCTATTCCTTTTCATTTATTTGTTTGTTTGTTTCCTTATTTAATGCACTACCCCCAACTCTCCTCCTCTCTCCTCCTGGAAATCTCTTCTCAGAGATGTTTTCACACACTAAGACTGCAGCACAGATCAGAATATTGTGTGCCTCCCTTTTTTATTTTTTAAAGAGGGAAGAAATTAATTACTAAAAACCTTGCTGCTTTTTCCCCTTAATGATAACAGAGAAACTTTTACGTATGAAAGTAATTAAAAGCTCTTTTTATGAAAAAGTGATGAATTAAGAAAGATAGCTGTCCATTTATGACAGACCGTTTTTAAACCAAATTATGCGCCCATGTGTATGAATATCTATATTTATATAAACAGAATGAAGCAGCATATAACTGTAAATGCTTACCAGCAGTTTAAATGAGTGTAGCATAAAAATCATAATTTCATGTAGCATCAAGAATTTGGAAATGTTTTATGCTAGTTTATCATGATACAAAAGTGGAACTATATTTGTACATTGCCAGTAAAAAAAACCAAACATACTACTGAGCCCAAAAAGTAAGACCAATTATATTTTTTCAAAAACTCTTTATTTATTCTTCCAAATTTATTTCATCGCTTTCAAAGTAATCCCCTCCGGCCACAATACACTTATGCCAACTTTTTTTCCAATCTTCAAGGCATGCTAAAAAGTCATCGGTAGGGATAGCCTTCACAGCGCGTGGCAATTCACGTTGAATCTCTTCAATCCCTCAAAACGGTGTCCCCGGAGTAGTGTTTTGAGTTTAGGTTTCATTTTTGGCAAAAACGTCACGAAAAGTCAATGCAGTGTGATCTGGCGCATTCATTGTTTTCGGTTCCAATCGAGATTTGACGCGTTTGAGGCAAAAAATGGAATTGACCTATCCTTTTGAAATTCCATCATCATCAGCAAGGTCTCTAATTGTAAATCGACGATTTTCAAGTACCAAATCTTTATTTTTTTAACGTGAGGTCGTCGGTTGAAGTTGATGGTCGACCAGAGGGATCTTCGTCTTCAATGCGTTCTCTGCTTTCTTTGAACTGTTTATACCAATTCTAAACATTTCTTTTCAATATAGGAATGCTTACCAAATGCCTTCTTCAACATTCTATACGTTTCCGCAAACTAAATTTAATGCACGTTTTTAGCTCAATTAATTCAGACATTTCAAAAATCGCCGGAATCAGTTTTAGCGTCTCACAAAGCCAAGCGTAACTCAAACACTAATGAATATTTTGACGTCAAATTTCACACAGATGTCAAGAACAGTGCCAGCAACCTAAAAAAAAATATAAAAAAAAATTGAAATTCTTTAAGCCCCGGTAATTTTAAATTGAAAATTGATCTTACTTTTTGGACGCAGATGTAAGCTGAAATAGTCTGTTAAGTATATGCTTTTTTTGCTACAGAACTCAGTATTAGTAATACAGCAAGAAAAAAGCTTCTACATTAAAAGAAATAAACTATAATATATCCCCTTTTTAGCACTAAAACCACTTTTCACCTGAAGAATTCCGAGTATCTTAATAAAAGATAACAAAAGCTGTCGGTGTTTGTTGTCGGGTATAATTATTTGACAGTACTATTCCTGTCTTGTTTTGGCAATTACTAAATGATTTAGCTGCCATTAAAAGAACGCTGTAAGTGAATAAATGAATTCATCTTTTAATTATGCCCTATATTTCATCGAAGCAAAGCTGCAATTTTGTATAATTATCTTACCCACTTAAGGAATACGCATGCATTTTAGTAATTAACAATGGCTTCCTAAACTATAATTTTGTTCCCCTTTCCTCCCAAAAGAGGTTTCGAGCATATCATATTGCATTTTTATGGGTGAAGGTTTAAAATTTAGTGATTAGTGAGCAAGAGTAGCAGTTAAGTACTTTAATTACGGTTAAAAATGAACCAGTTAAAGGAATCGATGAAGTTGGGAGGAAAAATTATGTCTTAATAAACTTGATGAACAAAATTAATTGGAGCATTACGATTTTAATAATAATTAAAAATACTTTAATAATAATTAAGATTTTAATAATAATTACAAATTACTTTAATAATAATTACGAATCAATTATGATTACGAGTTATAATTATTTAATAATAATTATTATACCATTAAAAAGAAGTTTTTGCAAAAACAGAAAATTGCCTACTTTTATAGTGACTCTAATTCTTAACGTTTAATCTGTTAATTTAGCGGGATGCTATACTTAATGTAGATTAAGATTTAAAGTTTAGAGTGAGTGATAATGCAATGATAAACGAAAACTTTCTAATCATTCAGTTTTGAAATATAACTTGAAATTCTATAAAATGTATATTATAAAATTAAACTAATAAATAGATCATAAAATGTTAAATTAAATATAATTTTTAGATAAAATGATTTCAGATATATTCCTTTACGCTTTTTGAAGTTTATATAAATATATTATTTAATTTTACTTAGTTCTAAGATTAATCGTTCTCTCATTGTTTCAATAAAATTGGGTGAAATATAAATATTAAATTTATATTTTTATTGATGTTTTCTGTAGTGTGTTATTTACAAATTAACAAACTAATAATACATTTTATAAGCATATTATTAATAGGGCCAAATATTTGTCGTTATAAATAAAGCATTAAAACAATTTTTCTTCAACTATTTCAAATATGCAGCAATTTAAAACATTCCTCTTGTGAATTTCTTTTCAGAAAGTGGCCTGATCGATACTATTGATATTTCTAACAAATTCCTTTTGGTAGTATGATAAAGAATGAATATTTTGTAGTATATCAAAAGGTGTTTAATTTTTTTTGAATACAAATTGTTGTGTGTAATTGTTTTTACTCAGTTTTTTTAATGTAAAACTAATATATTTTACAAGTTTTCAAACTGTGTTAAATTTTAAGTTAAGATATATATCTAATGAAAAAATGTTCATTGCAGGATTCAATTGCAATATCACGAAAAGGATATCAATTGCTAAAATGAATGTTGTGAAGCCATCTAAAAAGCGAAAGGACAAGAAAAATAAACTCGCCAAAGCCCCAAATCTGGAGAGTGTGCATATCCTTCCAAATATGGTTCCACTACAAATACAAAATTCTGCCATCCACAAGTCAGGAAAATTGCATCAAAAATCTAAAAATACCCCCATGAAAGTTTTGATTCTATCCTACTTTAAATCAAGTCCTCCACGAATTGGAGATGTCTTAAGCAACCACCCAGATATATTTTATTTTAACGAACCTCTCTTTCCGTTCGATTCCACAGCTGTAAAAGATGGTGAAGAGCCCGTTTCTAGAAGATTCATCTCTGAAGCAGCGGAATATCTGACAGATCTTTTCGATTGCAAGATTCTTGATTCCAAGTTAGGTTATTCAGAAGATATTGTAAAGAAAATGGCCAAGAAATCTTTCACTTTCTGTACGCAGCATCAAAGCAATGTTTCTGGGTGCGTCCAACAGTTGTGCAAGTCCAAACCTGTCATCCTGTCCAAAACCATTCGCTTGTACATCCAGGATGTCCATGCTTTCTTAACGAAGAACAGAGGATCTGCCAAAGTGATCATTCTGCAGCAAGATCCAAGAGTGAATCTTCACATGCGAAACAGAAGAAGTCGCACAGGAGGGACAACAGGTTCAGACATGTTTTTTCAAGGCAGAAGTCTTTGTTCAAGGATGCTCCACGATGCCCAAAATGCAAGGCGTTTAGAAGGAAGTGGTCACAAGGATTTTTACAGGATTGTCCTCTACGAACATTTTCTGAAAAATCCTGAAAATATTTTGAAGGGTATTCTGTCATACATAGGCATCGATTCAGACAATGAAATAGTTAAAAAACTGCTGCGAAGTGCTAATGTGTACAAGCATATACAAAAAGTGAATCTTAATAGATGGGAATGGATACCAGATGATGATGAAGGATTGAGTGTTGACAAAGCATGCACTTTCTTCTATAAATATTCTTTATATAATCCAATGATGCAGAAACCCGGCCTAGTTCAAAGGTATAATTTGTGTCAACACTGTGATTAAAAACATTTCTATTATTATTAGCTAGTATAGATTACAAAGTCTTTTTCAGCGAGCTTGTTTTTATTGAAAACATTTCAAAATATTTAATAACTTTTCGAATTATAAATATTTTTTTTAACGAACTTCATTTAAAATTTTGATTCTGTATATGCCTCTGTAGTTGCTAATTTCTTTATAAATTTATATGCGCATTGTTTTAGAAATAATAAGCTTGAATAATTTTATCGTATGAATTCGTTAATATTGTATCCATATCCAATGTTTCATTAAAAAAATATAAATGTATATATTTCTGCACATTTTACGAATGCTTTTCACTTATTATTTTATTCATTCATTTATACTTTATTCATTTATTACTTCACTTATTTACAACTTTTACGAGTGTTCTTTATTGTTTAATGTTAAAACTTATTTCATACATCATATTTATTAAAACAGAAATGAGTTCAATGCTTACCGTTAGATGGCGCCACAAGATACAGATAAAGCATTCAATGTGATTTGTTGATGAAGTCCTGCTACCAAAACCAGATATTTATGAACGTTTACATTCGAACAATTTAAGATAATTTTTTTCTATATAAAAATATGTGAAAAATAGTTGAATTCTGAAAATTTAATATGTTGTTATGTACTTGGAATTTTGATCTGCTCATTTAACACTTAATAAGATATACTTAAATTTACTTAAATTTTTAAATATCTTGTAACTATTATGGTATTCCAATTAGTATAAATTATATGTAATAAAGAATTATTGAAACAGAATGCATAAATTTATTTCAAATTACTTTCTGTATATTTATTTAGATAAAACTTTTTCTTTACTTCAATTCTGCAGGATATGACTCCAAAGTGTAAAAGCCAATATGCTACATCATTTTGATTTTGAAACTAATAAAATTTATTGCCCAATAATTTTAAATTATTTAAAATAACTGTCTCAAAAACATTTGTAATTTTAATCTCAATCAACTGTATAATTAAATCTTATAATTTTAAGATATTTCTAACGAGAAATAAATTATTAAACAAATCTTTAAAAAGTACCTCATTCCATCTTTGATCCGATATGATAATATTTACTATTTGTGATGTAAAATATTTGAAGAAACTTTTTTATCAACGAAAACTTATAAATAAAGTTCATTCCTTTTTTCGAAAAAAAATTAAAGGTATTCTTATTTAACTTACAAATATTCTTTATTTTATTGCTGAAAATATTTTATTAGGGATTAATTTTTGAAAGTTAAAAGATAAAAAATATACATATTTTATTTATAATTGAAAAACCGAATTTTATAATTTATCAGCAGATATGACACGGCGGTGCCCGAATACTGATGATAACACGTGTTTATTTTGGCAAATTTCATTAGAAGAAAAGATGAAGTAATTTTTTGAGTATTAGAATTGTAGAAGATTTATTTTTATTTTATCGCTAATTTTCAACCTCTCTGCTGGCTTTAATTTGTTTCGATGTTTGAAAATTGTAAAAAATAATTTCCAGTTATCACTAACTTAAATAGTAAACAGAAAAAATATAGTTGTTACATGCAATTTTAAAACTAATAAAAGTTTTCCTCTTTAAAAAAATTGTTAATACTTTGTAGATATGCATAATGTATACATTATTTATTTTTAATTAAATAGTGCTTCTTTCGTAATTATGACACCCAAACAACATTTTGATGTAAATAATAACCATAAACCAATCACAGGACAACCTAGAATTTAAAGATAGTGCTTGGCATTTAGCAATCACAGACCAGCTAACAGTATAAAATCCTCACTTCGGAGTCTTGCTGTAGTGGTTGTTTAGCATTTTATTTAATTAAAAAAGAACTAACAAACAATTCGGCAGAAAAACAATGCTTGCGACGTAAGAAAACAAATTAAATTTGATCAGTGATCAATGATGAATATAGATCAAGGATTTCAATTTTATATATGTAGATTGAATCTTTATAACTCTTCAATCACCAAGAACAGTAATAATTTTTGTTCACGTTATTTAATTTTTTTATAATTCATTCTTTTCTATAATATGTTTACATTTGTCCTTCTGTACATTATATATATATATATATATATATATATATATATATATATATATATTGTTGTTGAACATTTGTACATTGGTAAGCTCATTGCTCTTATGGACACTAGAGGAACAATGAGAGAGGTCAATTCCTTCCAAGATGAATTTTGGGAGTAACCGCCAGGCATTTACATGGAAAAATCTCCAAAGATTTACCCAAGATTACTTTACTACTGATAGGAGGCGCTCAATTGAGCCTTCTGGCTTTCTATCTCATTGACTGAAACAGAGACAATCAATGGATAGAAACCTGGGACCTCCTGCACGCTAACTAAGCACATTTCCGCTAAGACTTTAGTCAGGTAATGTATTATATTAACATCAATTCATGTTCTTCAACTTCTTAACAATTGACACACTCATTCTAATATATAATACTTAATCATTAATCCCGATAAAGATCTTCAGCCGTAAAGATTCAATTCGAAAAGACTATGCCACTCGAGAGAACAGTAGACTTACGGCAACCAGGCGAGATTCATTCATCCAGTTCATTATTTCGTCGTTGCTCTATTAAAAATACCTCCCTAAAGCCAGCATTTCCAGGCTCCCAGAATAAGTCTCCGGATAATTAGATACTAATTAAACCAGTTCAGTGGGACTGGGACTTGCTTTGTCCGATTTCTGCAAAAAGCTCATTCTTCCCGCTTCCCAAAGGAAGGGAATTATGGCATCGACTTCGCATTTAATTACTTCCCTGAAGAGTGAGATCTCTCGTTCCAGTCAGAGATCAAAAGCATCATGATAAACGTAAATTGAAGCGCAATGGGAATAATGAAAAGCGTCACGAAAGTGAGATACTGCAGATCGTTAAAGAAAGAAGGAACGGTGGAATACGGATTTTTAGTAAATAGTTGAATTTTCAAAGAATGTTTATAAATTTAAATTTTCTAATGCGATTAAGAGTTAAATCTTTAAATTTATTATTGTTCGATTGATTCTATTTTAATATGTGTGAGATTCAATTTCTTAAAAATATTATGCAACATTTATGTTATTGTTATGCACAACAGTCTATAGTGATGAATCTGAATATCCAGTTCTTTATTTATTGTTACAAAGTTTTGAGAATTTAATAATGCTATCAGAAAATTAAGAAAGATACATATTTATAACAAACTGGTATGATTGTACAAATGTTGCAATCAAAGTAAAGGAGAGTAATACGTTTTTTCAATGCATTGTGATAATTTGCTATTCAATGACTATCTTTTCCAAGACTGATCATGATCCTTAAGCCCATAATAAGAATGCCACGTTAGTTCATTACGTTTCTTCTTGGAGGATTGATGGAATGTTTCGTAGATTAGCGTTTATAGTTTCTGAAGGTAACTATTTAAAAATATTACATCTCCGGACTTCATTATCTATACATGGAGATAATTCTCTTCATGAGGTTTGAAGAAATGAATGAGCACCATAGGTTTCATGGGATTTTCCTGGAAGATGTTGGTTCCAAGCTGTCATGGAATTGAGATCAAAATTTGTCTACCAAAGTGATGCACCCTCCTCCATTAGTTAGAGTTTACGGCCCGACGTGAGAAATTGTATAAAATACACAAATACCATTTCCTGGTGCAATTTCACACCGTAATTTGAAAAATAAATATCCTCTGGGACGTCTCTGCTTTAGTAAACAGTATACTCCTGTTAACTGAATATATTGCAATATGAGTATATGAATATTCATATTGTTACGAATACTGAATGTATAACAATATACTACTATTTACACATTAGATGACGTTTGTCACGTTTCAAACGCATTCCTATTTAATGCACAATATACTTTCAGATAAATCATATTGCTGTTTTAGAATGATGAACACTGATATAAGTTATCTGCAACCAGAATGGTAGGCATATAGCAGATTTAGCATTAACATATTTAGACAGCAGAGATATATTTATTTTGACAGCTACATTTGATTCATATTTTGAACAAATTCAGACAGGGGTCACACTTTTTTCCTTTTACTCGAGCATAAAATGATGGCATTCTTGCCTACAGATCTATTTTTTTATTCTTGACATGGAGATAAAAGGTAGCTATCCGACAGCTCTTTGACAGAAACCTAACAAAACTATAACTCCGCCAGTTAAGATCTTATACATAACAATAAACTTTCAGATGTTAAAAGAAATGCTTGGTTTTCTTTTATTATAGGAAATACAGTTAACAAGTATTTAAGTATAAGTTTTTGTCATTAAAATTAAATAGATGAACGAGTTACGAGCCATGAACCCTTAGTTCGGAAAACCAATGCGCCATTTATTAAGCCACCTCCTCCTCTAAATAAATTATATTACTATTTATTATTTTACATTCGCTAGTTGAATAAAAAATATACATTGTTTAATTTTTATTCTTTATTTATTTTTCTCTTTGTTTTTTTATTACTTGTAAAAGATCTTATCTATCAAGAAATGTTACATGGCTCATGTTTGAACGACATTGACTGTCCAGATGAGTTCATAAAGTCTTCAAAATCAAAGCTTGGCTTTCCTCTATTAAAATGTTCTGGGGAATTTCAATGGCGGGCAGAATTTACGAACTTCCATAATTAGTAACCGGTTAATTATATACTAATTGAACCAGAACAATGGGACGGCGACAGGCCTTGCCCGATTGTTGGAAAAATATCCTTCTTTCTGTGTCCTCCACGAAGGATGTTATGACACTGACTTCAAATTTAATTACTTCGGTAAAGTGTGAAATCTCTCGTACCGGTCGGAGATCAAGAACGTCATATTAAGTATAATTAAAGTGAAATGAGTTTAATGAAGAACATCATTAAATTGACATGGGGAGTAGAATATTTTGGTTCAAATATTGCCTTTGAATGAGTAGTTTAATTTTGAAGAAGAATTTTTAAATATAACTATGATTTAAATTTATACCTGCGTGGTATCTTGAATGGTTTGATTTATAATAAATTTTAAAATATATTTCCATCAGTTATTTATTAAGCTAAGTAAGTTGCAAAATTTTTTATTTAATACGTATATTTTATTACAATTATATGATTTTGACAGCATAATTTAGCAATTGCTTTAATACAGATAAATATATGTAATGCATGGAAAAGATGAAAAATTAATATATTTAAATTATTAAAGTTAAATATATAGAAACAAGGAAAATATCTTACAGATTGTTGTGTTATCTGTAAATGGAAAGCAAATTTAACTGAGTGGTGCCCTATCTTATTTCTTTGGGCTGCATTTAAAGAACAAAAAAAAAAAGAAAAAAAAAAAACCCCACATATTAAATAAAATAATTAAATGATAAGAATAATAATACTTAGTTCAAAATTTGATATGTCTGACCTTATAACTTCTTTCAGCTACATTTGAAACATAAAAAAGCGATATATTTAATGAAATAATTAAATGATAATTTTTAAGAAGTATAATACATAGTTTTTAATCTAATCTAATTCCATAAGGATAACCATAGTTCTTAATCTAATAATTAAAATAATCTTTTTCATATATGTGCAGATTTATACATTTAAATAAGAAATTCAACCAAATATTGCCTCTACAGACATTGGCAAAGACTATTAGATGAGCATATGCTGACTATAAAGGTATTAACATCGACAAACATTTGCTTCAAGGATTCATTAATTATTTTATAGATTGCCAAAAAACATATTTCACTTTAAAATTGCTCTCATTTACTCAGTTCTGGGTGTTCATAGATAATGTATTAAAATTATCAAGTGTGTTTGGATATTCATGAACAAACAATCTCATTAATAAGCATTAAAACTCTTTCAAATGAAATTATTTAGTTAATCATTCTTCCGCTGGTTTTCTACAAAAGTGCAGCCAAAATACTTATTAAATCAATGTATAGCCTCTCATCAAACTCATTTTTACTTTTTTTACTTATCGCTTTACTTTTTATTAAATTTTAGGTTTTTATATTATTTACTTATATGTAAAGAAAGTAAAAGCATAATATATAACTTCCATTTTTTATACAGCATTCCCAAGTCTTTTTAATTTTATCTAAATAATGCTGCTCTGATTTACTTAGTTTCTCAGTTTATTAATTTTTTATACTATTATTTTCTCTGCTTTTTGTGTACATCAGTTTTCAAAACTTTCTGACTTAAGGATTTATTTTTTCTGCTCATTTATTATTATATAGCTTTAATTATATCATTAACTAAATTTCTGGGATAGATTCATATTTTGTATTAGATAATACATTATTTTTTGATGAATACCAGAATGCAAATACTGTCCTGTACTCTGAGTTAGGTTCACAAAACTATATCATTATAATTTATTATCTTTCTAATAATTATTTGCTGAAAATAAGGCGCCATTTCTTACGCTTCAAATACTCAACTAAATTTAAAGAATTTCTCTCAAGTATTGTTGGATGAAGAGAGAAAACATTGTAAGTTAACGGAAGAAGCCAGACTCCATTAAATATTCGCTCAAATGCGTTAAAAAACTTCCATGAGTTTTTGCCATTATCATGTAAATATGTAGCTTCGTATTCATTATCATTTTTCGATTATGCAGTCAATGGAGAGGAAAGAGTGTGTTGTTTTCTAAATGACTTCAGCGTGTCTTCCGACAGAAAAGAAAAATCTTGGAAAGTTTTCGAATTTTTGATGATGCGATCAGACATGAATTAAACATGTCATGCTGAAATCAAGTTCTCTTGTATAAAAAGAAACAGATCGTTATCGCCTGAATGAAAAACAAAATCCTACAGAAATAAATTCCAAAATAAGTTGTCCATAATAAGTCCAAAATAAATTCCAAAATTTTCACAATAAAATACAAATTGATACAGACGTATCTAATATACAGAACTATCGATTGATTATGAAGTTTTTTTTCAAGTGAATCTCGAATGAATTGAACATTCTTTTTTTTGTCCCTCCAAAATTTATAAAAAGGCATTACCCATTGTAAAACTAAATATTTGATAACAATTAATTTATTATCAATTTTTTAATAATTTTCGATTGGCAGGACAAATTCCTGTCATTTTAAGAAATAATAATAATAAATATCATATCAATTATTATAACAGTATTTCAATAATAAATAGTATTCAATTAAAATAGAAGTAATCACTGTATAAATATGTTAAAAAACATTATATATATTATATTTTTTAAATATATTATATACATAAATATATTAAAGTTATATTTTTAAGTAAAACATACATATGATGAGACAGGCCACAAGAAAAGTATCAGCATGCAGCAGTTTATATAAAGCTGCGCAGGTATTTAGGTCAAAGTAAAAATTTATCTTGATCTGTGCGTAAAAAAAATAAGATTATATTTCTTATATAGTCATAATTGACACATAAAAGCTCTTAATTGAAAAAAACATATATTATCTAGCAATATCAAAAATAATAATATAAAAATTTGAACTTGTGACAATAGTTATAATTTAATTAAACAAGGTTCTGGATTTTTTAGTGTAAAAAAGTACATTTGGCAAATTTAATTTGAATTCTTTCATTTGAAATTCATCTTATAAATTAATAGTTTGGAAACACTCAAAGGTTTTAAAAAATAAACCATGAATAGATTTATTAGGTTCATTAAACATATTATTCCATTATTTCAGAATAGTTTTCTTTTTTTATTATTTATGGTTTTCTTGAAAGAGAACAAAGTGTTTTCAAATGCTTTTTCTTTTGAAGTATTAAAATTTTTCATACTTACAACTCTACTAAAGATGTAAAATAAGAAACAGGTAATGCACAGGCTATGTCTTAAGCAATAAATTAACATTTTTCGTTTTTTTTAGATTTTCAATTATACCAAATTTAAGAACAGCAGTTTTTTTAATGCACCACTTTAATTTACAAAGTTTCAGATGCAGTAAAGGGTGATTTGATTGACCCCAATTTTTTTTTAAAGCAGAACCACTTCCCCTTTTTTTAATTCAGTTCTATTTAGGCCTCTATTCACTAATTACTTGCATTTTATTAAGTGGAAACTTCATTTGATCATCTACTCTATGACTATCAAAATATTAAGAGGAATTAATGAAGAAGGCTTTTGCATTTTTATTATATTTATTTGTCTTCTTAACAATCATAAAATAAGTAACAAAGAAATATACAAAATATTTTTTTAAGAAATTTTATTTTTGTAAGAGATCCTAAAGAGGAAAATTTGAATTTGTTGAATCGCTGCTTGACTCACATTAACATTTTTTAAATATAGAATTGGACAAATTTAAACATCTCAAACGAAGTAGAAACTTTAAGCTTGGATTACTTATATTAACATTTTGTTTTTGTGAAACTAAAATCTACTAACCTAGTTAATGGTAATTTTTTGTTGAGGTAATTTATTGACGCGTTGTAGCATAATCTGGATGAGAAAGGATTTTTTTTTGTAACGTACTTTTATCAAATAAATGGAATCAAATTAAAAATTTAAAAGAAACTATATTTATGGAGACTTTTTGATTATTTAGTAAATTTATTATTATTATTTTTGTATAAACTTAATTTTAGAGTATATTATAGATTATCATATTAAAAAAATGTTTGCTTCTGCAGCTTTAAACTGTGTTTCTGAAAATATTTTACTTTCATATTTATTTATTTTTGTAGGAAATATAATTTCAACGGAAAAATATTTGGATTTCTTGGATGCATATATTTGGGTTTGCATGTATATTTTTTTTGCAAATAATTATGACAGATCATGCTTTTATTACACAAAGCAAAATTGTAAATGCACTTGATAACCATTAATTTTTACTGTTTAAACATTCATTAACATTAGTGAATTTTAAAATTGATACATTAAAGAGAAAAAGGCTTTGAAACTTATATGTGGATATTCTGCAAATTGGTTAAGGAAATTTCTATGAGTGGTATTATTTATAATTTTTTTAATTTAAAAATTGTTTCACTATATAATCTGAGTTTTAAATATCAATTTAAATAGCTAACAGCTCAACAGCTAATAACAACAAGTTCAATCCTTTATAACATAATTAATGTTTCCAAAAAGTCTAAATCTATAGAAATATTACGGCTTTCAGAGTTATATGCGAAACTTATTTTATTATTATTATCGTTATTTTGCATTTTTAATTATTTTTATTTCAAACTTTTATGCAAGTCTTTTATATGAAAATATTTCAGTTTTTTTTATTGAGCCATTTGTTACCAATTATTTTGCCATTAAATACATAATTTTATAATTTGAATTTAATTCATTCAGGTTTTCATAATTTTAAATGCATTTTATACGATAAAGATAAATTTTAGAATTTTTTAAATAGATATACTCTTCCTCTTAATTAAAAATTACCTATTTCAGAGAGAAGATGTTACAACATATACACTTCATATTATTAAAAGTATCCCATCATTAATTAAGAATATTCTATTAAAGGACAGAATATATCAGTATCAATATTCCATAAAGAATGTAATTTAATTTCTGAAATAGGAAAAAAAATTATTTTATTAATATAAGTTTCAGAAAAAACTTAATTATTATTTTTTGTAACAGGATTTGAAGATATAAATTTAATAAACTGCCAAAAGGTGCAAATAATTCTTTTAAACCAACCAGCTTTTCTACAAAATTCCTTTTTCCAATCATGGTAGGGGCAGGATAAATTGTTGCTGTTTTTTTTCAACAGGAGAAAGTTCTTTAAAAAAACACTTTGTGATAAAGTCCAAGAAAAATTACATCTCCCCCGCCAAATTCTGAGCTTACTCCTCCACCTCCCTCTTTTCCCGAATTCTTTTGTAATGGTATTTTATTTTGCCAAGCTTTCATTTGAGTGCAATTTTCTTCTTTCTGTTTTGCTCTCCTGGACAAAGTATTTCGAGCAATTTACTACCGGTAAAGACACAATTTAGGAAGTGATATACAAAAGTTTATTTTCTTTGCTTGCCTTCTGTCACAAATAATAGTGTTTATTGTGTTAAAAATGTTAGGTTGGCTTTACGAAATGAAGAGTGTTTGTTTTTATTGCTTTTCTGATATAATGAAATATTTCTTGTGATGAATTAGAATGATATATCTTGATCATTTTTAGCATTGCTCAGTTGTTTGTTTGAAACGTATTAAATTAGTAAACTCATAAAACAATAAACTTTATTACACTTATTAAACACATTATCGATTTTGGATTCTAGTTAATGAGGAACTTTTATTTTGGAATTAATTATTATGTGATGACTTTTATATTGTTATTGATTTTATATACAAATGTAAGAATAATATGTAAAAGACTGACAAAACGAAGGAAAAAGACGATTAAAACACTTAACAAATTCTGACATAAGGAGAAAAAGATGAGGAATAAATCAATAAATAATTATTAGATTTTTTTGAAATGAAAAAAAAAAAAAAAAAAATACACTGAAACAATAAAAGATTAAATTTTAAATAAATGCGTTACAATCTATTTCCTGGAATGAAATAGGTTAAATAGATAATGATTTTAATCAAATCGATCTGATATTATTCGAGCAATTTAATCGTCTTTTATATAAATAAAGAAATTAATGATGAAATTTACATTTACGTGTTGCTTATTTTTTCGAAACTTTTCAGCATCTAACATTAACGTTAAAAAAATCTATAAATCAAATTCAATATAGCATTTCCGTGTACAATGTTGTATTTTTTAAAAAATATATAAATATGGGAATTTGCAAATTAAGAAAATTTGCCATTTAAGAAATAGAAAGTTACAAATTACTACAGCAAATAACGTGCTCATTGAAAGACAACTACTTAATGGCTTCTAAACTTTTAAGTTTCTAAACAGGGAAGTATACAGAATGTAAAACAATCCACAAATTTATTGAGCAATGTTTTCATAGATTAAAAAATGGAGCCGATATTGTAAATCGAAATGGTAAAGGAAATTGACACTTCTTATACTATGTTTTTTTTCCTGTCAATCTTCAAGTGATCGTATTTTCATAGCAATTTTTTTTTGTTTCTTTCGTAAATGTTTTTTTTTTTAAGTAAGGAATTATTCAACATTTATCTCTGTTATGTCCTATGTTAATTTTAGCAATTAGAAATCTCGCTTATCACTTTCCGTTGCAAAATGATGAGAATATACTTATAGAATAAAAAAAATAATCTAATAAACTTAATATTTTTAAATGGTTTTATTCTTTAATATTGTAAATAGGAGTGTAAGGAAGGGATTGATTCGAGATTGTGACACTGACTGATTGTGTTTTCAAAGGAGAAACTCCAATAATTTAAATTGCAAAATAAAAGCATCCCATTAATTTTAACACAAAGAAATGTTTACCAAACTTAAATAAAAAATAACGCATCAGGAGTTAAATGTGTGTTTCTAATGTGCGTAATACAATGAATTGTTACAAATATCATCAACCATTAAGACATTGTAACTCTTTAAAAACGAAAGTTATATTCCGTTACATCTTTCGTTTTTTTTCTTCCATAATCTAAGAACTTTTTTGTTTATATCTTACGCTTCGGAGATTCTGCTCACAAAATCATCCAATTGGCGAGGAAGAAGGAAGTAAAAGAAGAAAAAGGTCTTCAAACAATAATTCATCATCATATAGGGTGAAATATATTGCTCTTTAATATCCCCGTTTTGTTCGTAATCCGTTGATGTGGATAAAAAAAAGCTTCTAGCTGACGCCTTGTCTTGATAAATAGCGTTTCCGTTTGCGATTCACATATTTGGAGGCTTTTTTTTTCGTCGTCCTGGTTTATCAGAAGCCTGTGCTTCATCCATTAAAAGAAAGTCGTTTTTCTTCATGCATGAAGCAGAAACATGCTTTTGTCCATTAACTATTCTTTCTTTTTTTTTCTGTTGTTGTTATCATGTTCAATACATTGTTTTCAATTAATTTTTAGTTTCGTTCAAGTTATCGAAATTACAAATATATAGTACAAAGACTGGAATTTGAAAATTTCAAATATTTTTTATTTTGAATATAATTACTAAATACTTACTTATTAAATGCTTAGTTACTAAATACTTAATAAAATAATTCATTCAGATGAATGACTTTTAACACAACTGAGAGCAACAGAAGTAAAAAAAAAAATCCAGCTGTAGTCATAAATGTTTCCAAAATGTATGGTTAGCTATAAGCTTTTCTCACAATCTGTCAAAATAATATGGAAATATTTGAATATGTTGTTGTGTTAAATGTATAAATTCATTGATCATTTGTTTGTCCAATAACAGAATAGTTGTACACCTTCATTTTTTTGAATTTTGAAAATCTTGCACATTTATTAAAAGCTTTCATAAAGTTCGCAATCTTCAAAGTCTGTTTGAAATTTAAATTTTTATGCTGCTTGCATGTAATCTGATTTGCAATCAACTTTCAACAATTTCAACATCAACTGTTGTTTATAGTTATAGGAACATCATTATTATCATTATAAGTTAACATCATTAAAGAACATCCACATTACATTGATGAATATATCTTTTATATATGAATTTTCATCCTCTTTCATTTTGTGTTTGATTCACGTAACTGATCACGTATGAAACTTTAATTTAATAATTTTTAATTGATCTTATCCACTTAATAATATTTGTCTAAAAATTTATTTTTAAGTTCAATTCATCTTAATAAATGCTGTTCACCCCAAACGATGAGAACATGAATCAGTTGTATTTCTATTACTTATTCATTTAAAATAAAATCAGAATTAATTTTAAATTAAATAGAATGCCTCTTTAAGTTTCCTAATAATGATTAATCGCGGACACATGAGCTTTTAAATGCGAGATATCCATGGAGACAACTATAATGAAACTTTAAAAGCCTTTTTGACATTTAAATACCACACAGAATCGATAAGTGGTGGCAATTTCTATTATATTTAATCCGTTCATTTATCAGTTGTAAAAATTCCGATAAACTAAATTATACGTATTAACATTATATTAATATCTTATTCCATTCTTTACTAATTCACTAATTACTGTATTTAATTATCTAACAAAGTAATGTGTTCCAAACTCATAATAACTTCTAGTATGATCTTGATAATAAGAAATTCTTTCTTTTCGCTTAAGTAATCTGTTTAATTCCGCATTTCGAGTTCTCGAGATAATCTTAATTTTATGTTATAGTTAGAGCTTTAACTAATCGGAAAATCCTAATTATTAATGAAAACAAATTTTTCTCAGATTAAAAAAAAGAAGTATTATAACTTTTATCCCACATTAATTTTGTTTAATAGTTATTATGAATAATTATATTTTGCTAATGCTTTTATGGTTTCTAAACTATTAAGAAAATTCAGATATTGCAATAATTTTTTTTAAGCCTGAAGAATTGAAGATTGTTGTAATAGCTGTGAATAAATGCAGTAGCTTTTTTTAAATGAAATTATTGTATTTAATTAAGTATTTTGATATAAATTGCATTTTAATTATAATTTGCTAATTTTTGGGGCAATATTAATTCTGAATCTGAATATTCAGTTCTTGCTTTCTTGTTACGAAATTTTGAGGATTTAATCATGTTATCAAAATATTAAGAAAGATACATATTTCTACCAAATTACAATGATTGCACAAAATGTTGCAATCAAAGTAAATAAGAGTACTAAGTTTTTCTGATGTACTTCCAGAATTTGCTATTCAACGGTTACTTTTTCCAAGACAAGTCATGGCTCTTATGCCCATAAAGTATTTTAAAATAAGAAAGTCACTTCAATTCCTTACATTTCATCTTGGAGGATTGTAGGAATGATTTGTAGATTAGCGCTTAGGTTTTCTGTAGGTAACCATTTAAAAATATTATATTATCGTAGCTTCAGTGACACATAATAAGACAAGTTTCTTCATAGGGTTTGAAGAAATTAATGAACAACAAAGTTTTCATGTGATTTTTCTAGGAGGTGTTGTTTCCAAACTGTGGTTGAACTGGGATCAAGATTTATCTATCTAAGTGATAAATCATACTGTTGTTCATACTGTTTCAGATAAATCATACTGTTGTTTTCGAATGATGAACGAAGTTATTTGCAATAAGAATGGTCGGTATATAGTAGATTGAGCATTAATTAAGGTGCACAATATCAGAATTACTACATTGGATTTATATTTTGGCAGCACAGTTTTGAACAAACGTTGTCAAGGGTAGCATTTGGATGAGGGTGCACACTGTTTATATTTTCCGCGAGCATAAAAGAACGAGATTCCTGCCTACAGATATATTGTTCTAATCGTAGTATAAAGACAAAAGATAGCTTTCGGTTACGATTAGCTCTTTGATGGAAACCTAATGAGCTACCAATCTGCCCGTTCTGGCTCTTATACACAACAAAAACTTTCAGATTTTAAGAGAAATGCTTTATTTTAATTCAATACAGGAAATAAAGATAACAAATACTTAGTTATGTGTTTTTGTTATTAAAATTACATACATGGACGAGTTACGATCCATGAACCCTTGGTTCGGAAAACCAATGCGCTATTTATTAAGCCATCTCGTCCTCTAAATAAATTACATTATTATTTATTATTTTACATTCGCTAGTTGAATAAAAAAATTCTATATTGTTTCATTTTTATTCTTCATTTGTTTAGTTCTTTGTTTTTTATTACTTGGAAAAGTTCTTATCTATCAAGGCTCCTGATTGAACGACATTGACTGTCCAGATGAGTTCATAAAGTCTTCAAAATCAAAGCTTGGCTTTTCTCTATTAAAATGTTCTGGGGAATTTCAATGGCGGGCAGAATTTACGAACTTCCATAATTAGTAACCGGTTAATTATTTACTAATTGAACCAGAATAATGGGACGGCGACTGGCCATGCCCGATTGCAGGAAAAATATCCTTCGTGTGTCCGCTACGAAGGATGTTATGACACTGACTTCAAATTTAATTACTTCGGTAAAGTGTGAAATCTCTCGTTCCGGTCGGAGATCAAGAACGTCATATTAAGTATAATTAAAGTGAAATGAGTTTAATGAAGAACATCATTAAGTTGACATGGTAAGTAGAATATTTTGCCGTTCAAGGAGTAGCTTAATTTTGAAGATGAATTTTTAACTATAACTGGGATTTAAATTTATACTTGCGTGGTATCTTGAATGGTTTGATTTATAATAAAGTTTTAAAATATATTTTTCATCAGTTATTCATTAATCTAAGGAATTTGCAAAATTTTTTATTTAATACGTATACTTGGTATTTTATTACAATTATATGATTTTGACAGCATAATTTAGCAATTGCTTTAATACAGATAAATATATGTAATGCATGTAAAAGACGAAAAATTAATGTATTTAAATTATTAAAGTTGAATATATAGAAACAAGGGAAATATCTTACAAAATGTTGTGTTATCTTGAGATGGAAAGCAAATTTAATTTAGTGGTGTCCTACCTTGTAACTTCTTTTGACTACATTTGAAACATAAAAAACGATATATTTAATGAAATAATTAAATGATAACTTTTAAGAAGGATGATACATAGTTCTTAATCTAATGTTTGTCAATGACCAATATGCAAAATTCTCGTACTAAAATAATTTTTTTTCCTATATGTGCAGATTTATACATTTAAATAAGAAACTTAACCAAACATTTCCTCCACAGACATTGGCAAAGATTATTAGATAAGCAAATTCTGACTATAAAGGTATTAACATCAACAAACATTTGCTTCAAGGATTCATTAATTATTTTATAGATTGCCAAAAAACACATTTCACTTTAAAATTGCTCTCACTTACGCAGTTCTGGGTGTTCCTAGATAATGTATTAAAATGATTAAGTGTGTTTGGATATTCATGAACACACAATATCATTAATAAGCATTAAAACTCTTTCAAATGAAAATATTTAGCTAATCATTCTTCCGCTGGTTTTCTGCAAAAGTCCTGCCAAAATAAAATAAAATTATTAAAATACTTATTAAATACTTATCAAACTCATTTTTACTTTTTTTTACTTATCGCTTTACTTTTTATTAAATATTATGTTATTATATTATTTACTTAAATGTAAATAAAGTAAAAGCCTAATATATAACTTCCATTTTTTATACAGCCTTCCCAAGTCTTTTTAATTTTATCTAAATAATGCTTCTCAGATTTACTTAGTTTCTCAGTTTATTAACTTTTTATACTATTATTTCCTCTACTTTTTGTGTACATCTGTTTTCAGAACTTTGTGACTTAAGAATTTTTTTTCCCTGCTCATTTATTATTATATAGCTTTAATTATATCAT
Organism: Caerostris darwini; assembly: GCA_021605075.1. Classification (NCBI taxonomy): domain Eukaryota; kingdom Metazoa; phylum Arthropoda; class Arachnida; order Araneae; family Araneidae; genus Caerostris; species Caerostris darwini. The sequence goes on along the minus strand of BPLQ01013615.1, from coordinate 7,572 downwards.
TAACTAAATTTCTGGGATAGATTCATATTTTGTAGAAGATAATACATTATTTTTTGATGAATACCAGAATGCAAATACTGTCCTGTATTCTGAGTTAGTTTCACAAATGTATATCAGTATTGCTACAAAAATTATAAGCATAATGCAAAAGTTAAAAAAAATAATATTTGTTTTGAATATCTTCGGGATTTTTAGAAAATAACTGCAACTAAATAACTTTAAATTTGTTTTTAGAAAATAACAAATTTTGCATATTGGTCATTGCATATTTTTATGATTTATTATCTTTCTAATAATTATTTGCTGAAAATGAGGTGCCTTTCTTACGCTTCAGATACTCAACTAACCGTAAAGAATTTCTCTCAAGTATCCATGAAGAGAGAAAAAATTGTTAGTTAACGGAAGAAGCCAAACTCCATTAAATATTCGCTCAAATGCGTTAGAAAACTTCCATGAGTTTTTGCCATTATCATGTAAATATGTAGCTTCGTATTCATTTTCATTTTTCGATTATGCAGTCAATGGAGAGGAAATAGAGTGTTGTTTTCTAAATGACTTCAGCGTGTCTTCTGACAGAAAAAAAAATTTCTTGGAAAGTTTTCGAATTTTGGATGATGCGAGCAGACATGAATTAAACATGTCAAGCTTTAAGAAATCAGATTCTCTTGTATAAAAAGAAACAGATCGTTATCGCCTGAATGAAAAACAAAATCCCGCAGAAATAAATTCCAAAATAAGTTGAAAATTTTCACAGTAAATTGTAATTTGATACTGGTGTTTTTAATATACAGCACTATGGACTGATTACAAAATATTTTTTTAAAGTGGATCTGGAATGAATTGAACATTCTTTTCTTTCCCTCCGAAATTAATGAGGATCATTACCCATTGTATAAACAGAATTGAAGTCAGCTAGTGTAACTTAATGGAATAGCAAACTGTTGCAAGTGAATTATGTGTAGCATATATACTTTGAGTACATTTTCATTGTTATAAAAACAGATGCATACAAATAAATGAAAAAAATGAAAAAAATGAAAAAAATTGGATGAAAATAACATGGTTTATATGGAAAAATACAGAAATAGAAATGTGAAAATTAAACAATATATTCTTTTGAATATTCTATTTTTAAAATGAGTTATTTCAATGAATTTTTTTTTATATGAAGTACTTGATTGATTTTGATTTTGCAACATGTTATTTGATCTTCTTCAATATATTATGCACATATAGTTATGCAAAAAAAAATGCGCTTAGATATAAGAGCTTATGCATTTTTCAAATTATACAGGATGAGCAAAATAGTTTATAAAAATCTATATTTTATATATACATAAAATGTCTGTATATAAGGAGTATCAAATTCAGTTTTCTAAAGGACTATATGATTTTCCTTTAAAATATTACAGAAGTCAAGATTTAATGAAAAAAATACATCGTATTTAAAAATCTATT